>CAEFZX010022314.1:0-34260 GCA_903066825.1 Alfaro cultratus | reverse complement strand
TATATATATTTATATTTATATATATATATATATATATATATATATATATATATATTATTTTTTTTATTTTTTTTTCTGGCACATTTAGCCTTTTGAAACTCGGAAATTTCCCCCAGAAAATAAATTCTCAAAAATTAGAATTTTTTTATTTTTCTATCTACACCATCACAAGTTTTTTCCCTTTTAGAAAGTGGGTAAATTAAATTAAACTTTGACATGCTGTATTTTCTAAAATAAAAATTGCAGAGAGTTAAGGGAACTAAAGCAGAGAAAAATCTTCCTGTAGTTGCCCTGTTCGGCCACTAGATGGCAGTAAAACGCTGATAATCGGTGTCTGTGGCTTGTGGCGAAGCATCCTGATACATAAATAATCCAGAGCTTCTGCTTGACTTGAAACCTTAATACCGATTCTCAGTAAGCCGTGAAGGTTCTGCGCAGAGACGCATTTGTTCTGCAGGCGGTTCTGCTTGTTTATGCAGCTTCTGCTTTTATGCAACATCAGTTTCACAACTGTTTACTCAGGCCCAGTAGCCGAGAGTCAATATTTATCCTGCTTCTCTTCCTCGCAGTCCTTTTCACCTGACCGTTGACGCAGCCTGAGTGACGGTGGAAACCGCAACAGCTGCATCATCCCGTCGGTTTTTAACAGAAAAAAAAATAAGGCTCCCGACTCTGAGAAAAATCAAGCAGCAGCCTTTCCAGAGTGTTGGGAGCAGATCACTTTTTAACCCAAAGCATATTGATTTATATGGGGCTCTAATTGCTTCAGTGTGTCCTGGATTATTCCCCCCAGTAATTGAGGCCTGGCAGCGGTCTCTTTCCTAGACATTGTCTCGGCGGTGCCAGATGGTGAGAAGCGAGGCCCGCTCTGTAGCCCAACCCCTCACCAAGCCATTGCTCCTGTGTTGGTTCACTTAGCTGCACAGACAGCATTCTTCCCTGCCTGCTTAGAGGTGTCACTTACAGGCCACCGTCCAGATTTGAATGCAGCATGAGGCAGCAGATTTCCAGCAAAGCCAAACTGTGAATCTGTGCATTGTTTTAAATGTCGGCTCTCGTCTCGGATTAGCTGCTGCAGCAACTTTAAGCCAATAATTACTGGGGGATAATATTGTTCCTTCATCTGTTTGTTTTGTGTTTTTGTTTCTGAGTCACAGGAACTTTCCTGGATTTGCAAATAGAGGGGAATGCCTGGAGCAGGCTTCAACAGGTCGGTGTGTGGGGTAAACTCGCGGTTCCTCATTACGGCCTGTGCAGGACGCGACAAACTACTAAAAGTTAAAGGATTCACTCTTTCTTATATGACAGCATAAATAAATTATATATATAGCAATAGATACGTGATCAATATCAATAGATAATACATCTGATAGCATATTCACTAAACTCTCATCCAGAACCGCACAGCATTCTGGGAGATGTAGGCAGAGGAAAGGCTTTAGCCGCTCAACCTCTCACTGCTAGCTAAAAAAGCCTCATGGAATCGACTAACTCACTCACTCTTTGGTTTCCTAGCAACTCACTCACTCTTTGGTTACCTAGCAACTCTAGCAACTCACTCACTCTTTGGTTACCTAGCAACTCACTCATTCTTTGGTTACCTAGCAACTCACTCATTCTTTGGTTACCTAGCAACTCACTCATTCTTTGGTTACCTAGCAACAACCTGTTGAGTAACTTGCGCAGCAGCAGTTTAAGGTTTTGCCTCATAACTGCTTAAAAATAAAAATAAACAGCAAGGAGTGAAAACTGGATAAAATAAGAAAGGTCACCTCACCAGTTTGTTTGTCTTTTAGATATTTAAAACATTAATTATCAACGTTGATCGATACGAAATACTTATATTGTCCAGCCCTACATGTCTTCAAGATCGGTAGACCATTTCTGTGGTGTTTGCTCACATTTGTATCCAGTCTAGTTCGAAGGGCGTCATCCATTCGACCTAACATTTTTAAGACACCTAAAATTGTCTACCAGTTTTAGGTCTCAAAGCTGCACTATATAACTTTAATTTACAAAATGTTGTTTTTTACATATTTGTTAGGACTGTCTCTATGTCACAAGAACATGATATGAGACAGATAATGTATGAAAAAAAAATCAAGCTCGTCTGCTTTCTCCATATGGACTTACTGTCATCTGCACACCAATCAGAGCCAGGAGGAGGGTCTCTGTGCTGTCAATCAACCTTGTGTATCTGCTATGTTGTTGCTAACTCACCCTAAAAGTGATGACACTAGTTAGCATGGCCACCTATAACGGCAGAAAAACAGGTAAGTTGTTTCTCTGCCATTAGCACATTTAGCAGTGCGTAGATGAGGATGATTGGCAGCTCTAAGATCCTCCCTCTGGCTCTGATTGGTTGTTTAACGCAGAAGCTGTGCATTTATTCACATGAGGAGCTTGATCTTTTCACAGATCATCTGTCTCATATTGTCACATATAACAAAGATGTCAAACATTCTTTTGAAAGCTATATACTGTAGCTTTAAATATAAATATATTTAATTCAATCCAAGTCAAGGCTTTGACTGGGACATTTACAGATTCCTTACCAAGGTACTACTTCGTAATATTGGCTGTGACTTTGTTGGGTCAATGTGTGAATTTCAGAGACCTACAGTGGAGGTTTGATTGTAAAATCTCTAGTTGCCAACAAAGAAAAATCCCCACATCACCATACTGCCACCACTATGCTTCACAGTGTTAGTTTGGTCACTAGCAGTCCTTATGTTCTTCAGACCAGAGAAATATTAATGTACCTTTCAGTGAGGAAAGATGTGATTGGTGGAGTGTACAGACAATAGATGACCTTCTTCTTCTTGTCCTTCTGTTGCTGAATGAACACTCGAGCGCCATCTTTCTCTGACCAAGACCCTTCCCCTGGATTGCTCATAAGGTCCTTGCGGTTTCATATTTCTTCCATTTCCAAATAATGAAGGCCAGAGTGCTTTTTGGGGCATCCAGTGTTGCCAAAATATTTTGTATTTTTCGCCTGATTTCTGTTTGAATATATTGTGGTCTCAGAGGTCTGCAGAAAATTTCCTTGACGTCATTGCTTGGTTTCTGATCTACACTGTGAATTGTGAGACCATGTCTAGATAAGTGTTTTCTGCCCCAAATTATCTCTAAAGTTACCACAATTGGACTTACATCAAATTACCCCTGAGGTCACTTCTGAGTGCAATACCAAAGAGTGGGAATACTTATGTACCTATTATGTTTATAAAATTACAAATGCAGGAGAAAATCTTTCCACTTTTTCATTTCATAATGTATTGTGTGGATTTTAGAAGAAAAATAAATAACTTGCGGTGAATCTATTGGGTTACAAAATGTGGAAACGGAGAACGGGTGAGAATTATTTCTGGTTTGTCTTATTTAATTCCCATAAAACAAAAATAAAATATTTTGTGACAAAAGCATCCTACATTAAAGACATGTTCAACAAAATCACCAGTGCATTTCTTAACTACACCTCTAATATTAATAAAAAATATTTTTTTCTTTAATAATTTGGACTGTATTTTAAGTTTATTTATTAATTTTTGCAACTTAACTCTTTAAAATTCCTAAAGGGGGCCATCCAGAGTTCATCAACTTTGTAATTTAAAGCTCTGTTACCTTTATTTGTAATAATTTAACCACGCAAAAGCAAGACTTAATTTAAAAATGATTATATCATCAATCATAAGTCATCAGGATTTTCTTGTTGATAAATTAGTGTTAACGTGACATTAGCTAATATTCTGGAAATAGCTAACAATAACATGTTAACTAAAAATAAACTATTTGTTATGCTAATAAAAGTTAGCTAAAATGCTAACAGTAGCATCTTATCAATAGCAAGTTAGCAATAATGTTACAAATAATGCTAATATGGTTGTGTAAGATAATAGCTTCTATATACGTTATGTGCCATCAGCAGCTTTTTAAATATTTTTAGATAAAGTGGTAACATTGACATGCTAGGTAACAGTAACAAATGGTATCTACTTTGCTAAAATTAGGTAATATGGCAGCTAAGCTGAGGTGCTGCTAATATTTCGTTAGCCTGGTTTGTAATCAATTTCTTTCTGTTTTAGAAACTCTTCAGGATGAAAAAGAAGAGAAAACATTACCTTCAAATAGAGTAAATCTGTGTTGAGCTCTTAAAATGATAAAAATTACGTCAAGTATTTAGTTACGTTCCAAACCCTGATCATATCTACAATCAGAGGATGTTTAAAAATACTGAAGTCGAGATAAATGAGAGTTATTAAATAAACTGGCAGAAAGCTGAAAATGGCTCATCACTGAGTCTTTCAGCATGATAAGAATCCGAAGCATGAGGCCTAATCAACTCCAATGTGTTGCATCAGATACAAAACCGATCTTCTTTATGGCCGTATCAGTTCCCAGACCTAAATCCTATTGAAAACCTGAGGGCTGAGCAGAAGAGCGTACCCAGGACTCTGGAGAATTTGGAGATATTGTGCAAAGAGGAATGGTCACAAATCTTTCTCTCTGTATGCTCCAACCTTGTAAAATATTATAGGAGAACACTACATTCTGTACTAGTGGTAATAGTGGGCTGGACAAGGTAACAGCAGGGGTTCCAATAATTGTGCCAGCAGTGATTTTGTAACCCGAAAAATAAACCCCAACAATTATTTCCTTTAGATTCCACTGTGATTCAGCGCACACCGGGAAACTACTAACCTTAAGATGATTTCTGAAACCTTTTCAGTACAAAACTCAGAGCCCCCAAACCACGACACCCACTGGGTCCCTAACCCGAACATTATTTATGACAAATTCAAGGCCAATATCAAGGGTTTTAAAGAGCTCCTAATGTTCCCATTAACAAGTAGTTTTTTTTTGTGGGTGTTCTACTAGAATAACAACGCATTACATCTGTTCTTGGAAGTCAGATGTTCTTCGAGCGTTTTCTGTTTGAGAAATGTATTCCCTTCTTTTCACAATTTATCACACTGTGTTTAACTTCATGAATTGAAGGGAAGCGGAAGAACCATTTTTATTTTTAAGGTTGCAGTGGATTTACCCATCACGCTATTTTATAAGGGTAACTGTGTTTCCTCTTTTTAAGAGCAAAAGGTGTGGGGGAATTTTCTGCGATAATTCGAGAGCACACATTTTCAGTCTGAAAGCAGGATTTTATGTCTTTTGATATCAAAACTTTTAAAACTTGTACTCAAAACTTCTGCTCTCTTTCAAATAGTCGCTGTACTTTTTCTCAAAACCTGTTTCCGCTCGGATCAAATCTCCTCTCTGCTTGCTTAGGGATCATTTTCTGCTTATGCTTTGAACAAACGTGTACCGTTGCCTGGCAACCTCTCAGCCAATAGAATGCGAGTGTTACACTGGGTGTGTTTGTTTCGTTCTAATGGATGTGCCGGTGTGGCTACTATCTATTATAGCAAAGGCATGTAGAAGAATCTTAAATTTGTAAAAAAAAATAAATAAATAACTAAAGTCAAATCTACTTCTGGAAGATAGAAATGTAAAATACTAGTTTTTGTATGTAGTATTGGGATACTATTTTCCAACGTTATTTGAAACTTAAATATAAATATACCATTCAACCTGTTTTTCAATTGATTTAAGAGCAAAAAGATGCTCTTAAATCATCAACCAGTGTGAACACCCACAGCAGACAGATAGAGGGAATAATTTTAGAGAAAAGAAAAAGGGGATTCCCTTATTGTACAAAGAAAAAGATGATGTATATCAGGAAAACATCCACTGCGTCACTCTTTGGAATATCTCTGTTACATTAGTTTTGATTTGTTCTTTGGTGGACAAAGACTTCTCTGACTTTTGGAGAGTTATTATAATGTGTAACTGTCATGTTCCGTGTTTTTCTGTGTATTTATTTCGAGTTTCTGTGTCTCTGTGCTCTCCGTGTTGTCCTGCCTCCCCTTGTTTACTCCCAGGTGTGTCTCGTTCCCTTGATTGCCTCCTTGTGTATTTAGTCCAACCTGTGTCCGTTGTTCTTTGTCGGGTCCTCGTGTCATTTTGTCTTGTGCATATGTCGTGTTCAGTCTGTCCGTTCGTAGTTCCTGTTGCTACCAGTGTTGAGCCTTAGCTTCCGCTCAGCTGTGCTGCCAGGTTGTTGGACTTCTGTGCTACATATTTGTCATTAAATTACCATCATTCATCTTACCTGGGTCTCCACTGTGTCTGCCTTCACCACCTCTCCAACTTCAGCTCATGACAGTAACTGTGGCGAGAAGGTGTTGTTTTTACAGCTGGGAGGAGCAGATTAGCATCTCTAAAGCTTAAATAATACTGGAACTATGACCCCAAAACAGAGCTAAACAAGAACAGGAACTCCAATGTCACTCTTCCCAGATTTCTAATCAAACGCTCAGACAAAGATTTAAAGTGAGGCAAAAGAAAATGAGGTTGATTAGGGTTAGGGTTAGTCTCTGCCACCTGAATACTGAACTGTTAGCAAGTAGCAACAATACCTGCATTTCCATTACAAATGTGTGCAAATCTTCGTCTATATTCTGCGAATGTTGATAAACCATAATTATGCAATTGTGGTATTTCCATTAAACAATAAGTGAAGTTAAAATCATGCAGGAATAATTTTGTTCATGCATCTGATGTAAATAGTTACTACATCCTGTCGTCGTCTTCTTTGTGGTTTCCAGCAGGCGTAACATCTGGCTTTTGATTTTGTTTCCACTGATACGGCTGTGAAGCCACCTCATCTTGGCGGAAAAACTTTCTTATGAGTTTTTTTTTTTTTAATTGGTGTGTTTCATTTAAGCAAATGTATATTTCAAAATATGCAATTTCATGATTAATAAAAATACAGCTACTCATAAGAGGGATATACAGAAACTGTCTTCAGTCAGAGGCTTTTTCAGATTCGTTGCATGGCTGACTGCTACTGGGGATCCACAGCAGAAATCCCATCCACCACTCTTTGAAGAAACTTACATCAATTTGAGTTGCAACAAGTATTTCTGAATTTGAATTTAAAACAATTGACTCAATAAAAGACTCTGCAGACCCCAATTACCACATTAGCTGCTAAAATTAATTTAGTATTAATAAAAGTAACCAAACACCAGGTGTTTGATCTTTGACCATAGAAGAAAAAGATCAGAGAACATCTCCAGAAAGACTGTCATGATTTAAATATGTAGAGCAGACAACAAAAACAGACAGAAACCCCTTAGTAACTGCAAAAGTCAACTTTATGGTGGCTAAAAAAAATAAATAAATATGAATGAAACCCAAGACTTCTGAAACAATGCTTGTTAGACTTTTGAGACTAAAGTTTTGCGCACACCAAAAACAGAAAATCTTACAAAGTATTTTTGGTTTAGTTTCTGGTGTTAATTTCTTAGTACATTCAAGGTTTTCCCCAGAAAACTTGTTAATCCCAGAGATAAGGTGAAGTCATTCATCCAGCGGCCCGTCGTGTTTTTGAGTTAAAAAATGTTAAAAGTTGACAGGACATTTGAAAATATCACTTGATAATTATGTGGTATTGGAAGATTAATACCTGAACACCAAATATAGCACCTTAAAAATGCAATTATTTAAAGAAAAAAGAAGCAATGCTTAGCCTGGTGGGGGCACAAGTAAAGCCTGGTGGCCCGCCAGGCTTATAATACACTTGAAATAAGACAAAACTAACTTACATGTAGCTTTTCAACAACATATAGGAGTTTATAATTCCTTAATATTTGCACTAGTTCCATTGGAAGATTTTGTTTTCAATATTAAGGAATCATTAACTTAAAACAAGCTTCTGAAAACATTTTAAGTGTACTAAGATGTTTGCACTAGAAATACTTGGTAAGATTTTGTGTTTTTGCAGTGTAGAGTTGATGTCCAGTCTACATGCAAGAGCTGTGAGCAGAGGGTGAAACTAGGTTGGAGTTTTGTCCACAAGTGACGGTAGATGAAGTGACCCCTGTCTGCAGGTTAACCTTTATCGTTGCTGTTAAAGTACAGTCGCTGTGAGTTCAGACCTACAGTTTCATTAAATCCAGTCCATGCTGCTTTTGTTTTCATCACCAGTAAAACAGGGTGGTGCAGCCTTAAAGCTTTGCTCGTTGAAAGCCTCGCCACAAACAGTTAACAGTTTCTGAAAATGTAGGTTTTGATCATCAGCAGGCACCACAGATTTTCCTGTCCGTTTTGCCAAAATCCTGTGACCCCTAAATGTTACTGTGGAAAGACAGCGTATCAAAACAAGCACCCCATTTTCTGCATTTGCTCCATGACGCACCTTTATTCCTTCCATATGAAACATGTACAGGACACAAGGGGGCTTTGATAACAATGTGAGCTAGTGTTACCACACACAGACTGTTTGGGAAGGTAAAACACCAGAAATTTCCCATCTTGTCCCCCTTATTCATTGTTTTTACAGCGCTTTTCTTCTTTTGTTTTAGTCAATGGGTAAAGGAGGAAAAACCCTCCAAATTATCAACAGAAACAGAAGTATTACTCTCCTAATCAAGTGCCTGTCCTCAAGTGAACCTGCTAGCTAGCGCCAGCCCCTCCCATCTTGGGTCTGGGACCCCGTTTTCGGTTCACACAAGTTTTACAAAAGCTTTATCTCAGTTTTCAACCCTTTTTTTCATCCTTTGCATTCGGCCCCGCTCTCTGTCTCCTGTGTGTGTGTGTATTTCTGACCCGGACATTTGTTTGGCAGCAGAGACGCAAAGGGATGCTGTTAGCGCTGCAGGAAAAACAAAATCACAAGTCTTTTTGGATCGCCGTGTGTTAACATGTAAACACTGTTCCAAATGAGGTGATACAACTCAGTTTGAAACCAAGAATTTTACTCTGTGTAAGTTAACTCTTTAAACATAAGACAATTTCCCCATTTACTGGCCATGAATCTGTTTCAGAGTGGGAATGTTTCTCGTTTTAAATCCAGTACCGGATCATTTCCAGAGGAATCGCTGTGGAGACATATCTAATCCCTAAATTAATTAGGAATGAAAAGTTTCACAAACTCAAAGTGCGAACCAGAAATCGATCCACCGTAGCTCCAAATCTCAGTCTTTTCTGTTTGGAGTTTTGTTTTCTCGACCGAAACAAGATGAACTGCTTCCTCTGAGTCAAGTTTATTTGTAAAACACGTTTCAGCAACAAAGCATAAAAATGAATTCAGTAGCCAATTATTCAACAGTAGGAAAAATTACATTCAGTTAGCCTTGATTTAAAGGAACTCTGTGGTTCGGCTGTTTTGCAGATTTGTGGTGAGTAGAAGCTGAATGCTGCTTCTCCATGTTTGGTTCAGAAGACCTGAGTGACCTAGAAGGTTGATACAACGACAGATCTTTAAAAAATTGGCTTTTTTTCTTTTGGTTTTAAGCTGTTGAGTGATTTATAAACTAGCAAACGTATTTTAGAGTCTATTTGAGCTCCAGGGAGCCAGAGGAAGGACTGGTTTTGGTCAGAACGCCAGCAGCAGCATTCTGGCAGACACTGTTGCAGTAATAAATGTGATTAGAGACAAAAACATGGATGAGTTTCTCTCTAAATCTTCCTTTAATCCTGGAAATGATCTTCCAGTTATAAAAGGCTGACTTTGTAACAGTCTTTATGTGTCTCTGAAGGTTCACACATTTCAGGCCTGATCGTTCGTTTAGAGTCGTAATAACTGACTAGATTATTCCACTTTGTTAATAACTTCAGTTTTGTTTTTGTTCAGCTGGAGAAAGTTTTTTCACCTCCACACATTTATTTGTTCAGTGATTGGTTGGTTCAGAGCCACCTGGTGACATCATAATGTAGAGCTGTGTATCATCTGCATAGTTATGACAGCTAATCTGAGTGAACTCAACGGCCTTTCCTTGGCCGTTGAGTTCACTGAGGCAGATGTCTCCAAAGACAAAGCTGTGGGGCGGCTGGAGGTGGCGCTGAGTGGGTCCACAATCAAAGAAAGAAGAGAGGGAGTGAGGAAGAGTAACTTGGCACAGAGACGGTTCAGATAACCAGACGCTCCAGAAGCAGGCAGGGGAAGGTAAGGTCAGCTCCCCCCCACCCATCCCACCTCGCTCCTCTTCATCAGCAAATATCTATAGACTGGGCGAGCTCATCATTTCCAGTACACTGCAGGCAGAGGAATGCAGATCAGGTTTCAGAACAGAGATGGAGCGTTTTAGGCTAACTGGACGCTAGCGGTGTCATCATGAAAATAGCTTTGTCCTTCAGAGGAGCATCCTTATTGTATTCCATGTTGGAACAAGCAGTTCCTGTTAGTGACGCAATCCAGCAGGGGAGGCAAATATAGACGCCGCATCGTGGTTCTTCTGAGCTTCAGCTCGGTGGAAAAGGAGTCAGATATTCAGAAATCTGAGTCAATTCAGAAATACTTTGTTTATCCCAAAGTGGGACTAAATCAAATGTATCTTCAACGAATCGTCGTGAACTAAAGACCTCATGACATACTAACAGCTCGATTTCAAGCCAGCAGAGACGATTATCCACAATCGCATTTTGTACATCATCAGTTGTTAGTGAGCACTGCTAATCCACCTCATTTGCTTTTGCTACTCATCTTTAAATCTCTGATTGGTCGTATGGTGAGAAAGCCGGGCAGAGAGATGTTGGAGTCTCTGCTTTCTGGTCCAGAAGCCTCCTTTTTTTGGTTCTTCTGGGATTTGGGGTCATAGTTCAGGAATTGTTTGAGCTTTTCAGATGCTAATCAGCAGCTAGCAGTTATACGCTTCATAACAAAAGTAAAAGATCAGCGGAAACATGGAACGCCTCAAATTAAAAGCACTACAAGCAAAGTCTAGAAAAAGAACAGATGCGTAAATGTTTTATTTTCCTTCATGGTAGCAGCATCATGCTGAGGGAATGCTAGTCTTTAGCATAAACATGGAAGCTAGTCAGCTAAAAGGTAATTACTGGAAATCGATCCAAAATATCGGTAATATCAATACCAAGTCAGTATCGGATCGGTGCTATCATGATAAGATCAATATTTTAGTTTTAGTTCTGCAATCTAATTTCTCAGCTTTACCGTAAAGTTTTTTGATTGGATTTTTTTCTCAAATTTAATTTTTGCACTTTGTTTTGACAACAATGCACACAAATTTGTTTTGTTTTCTACTGTTTCCATTTATCCTTTAAATATGTTATTAAAGTATTTTGTAGACACCTATGAACTTGATCTAAATTCTCTTGAACAAAAATAATCCAAACTTAAAAACAACAACACCAAAACCTTATTTAGTTGGTATTTGATCGACACCAAAACACGCATTACTACACACCTTTCAGCCATCAAATATAAGCAATTTAGTCACATTTGTATGTCAGAATGTCCCAGTCAAAGTCCAGATCTAAATCTGTTTGCAGACGCTCTGTATCTAATCTGACTGAGCTTCACGCCCGGTGCAGAAAGAGCAGGAAACATTTCGAGTCTCTCTCTGGGAGAGCTTCACATAAATCCCGTCATAAGCGTAAGAATTTCTTTGAAAGCCAGTGTTTTTATATTTCATTTTCCTGCCAAGTACACGGACTGATAGAAAATCAGGGAGAAGAGAAGGAAACCCAGGGGTATAAATCACTGTGTCAGAGCGCAGGGAAGCTGGAAATCCTCCTCTGCCACAAAGTTGAAAGGATCAAGACTTCACTTTTTCTCCTTTATTGCTGCAAAAATCGTACTTTATCACCGAGTTCTCTTGTGAAACGAACTTACTGCTGGGTTCCGTGGCACCAGATTGCGCACGACCAGTAAAAGTGAAACTATCACCTTTGGTTTGTCTTTAACTTCCCACTCCTGAGCTTTCAGGGGATAAACCAGAACCACGGTGTTCTGTTAGGTGCTGCTGCTGCTGCTGTCCAAGTCTGAGAAGGATCAAGACTGCATCCCGTTCACTGAAAGAAAAAACAAAAAGAAGAAAAGGGGGGTGGGGGGAAAAATGACGTTATTTGACCATGTGCCCAAAATCCTTAATGAATAACTTAGAACTAGGAGGAGGCAAACGCTGCCCCAGCTGTTTCCTGTTGAAAATGTCTGTGTAATGTAGATAAATGTGAGGGATTTTCTCTCTAAATCCGTCTCCTGTTCGCTAAATCTCACTTCTCCAAAACGAGCCTGCGCAATGGAACAAAGTGGGAATATTGAGATGTGACATTGCCCCGCATCTCGTCCTCTTTCTTTGCCCCGGTTTCTTGTTTTTAATGACTTCAAACAAGTTGCTCATTTTCGCCGGGCTTCCTTGTCTTTTTGCGGAGATCCGCGGTGATGTCTAGCGCTGCTTCCTCTCGGTGGCATTTACGCGATGTCCTCAAGGTAACTCGGCTGCTTTTACATTGTCACCTTGCTCTCTGCTTGCGCTCAGCATCCTTCTGACTTTAAACCGAACCAGCTTTTTTCTAACGTGGCTTCCTCTTTTTTTTTTCCACTTTGCATGCAATTCTCATATGTGTTTCTTGCAGATTAATATCACCCCAAAAATTCGCACCTTTTTTGGAGGGGATTAATTCATTGTTTTTGAAAGCTTTGCCTGGGTTTGCACGTATCTTTGCCTCCATGCGTAATGCCCTATTTTGCACCAGAAAGCTTTAAAACTTTCACCTTAATTGCTGCTGAGTGTGCGTTTTTAAAGCTTAAATGTTTCACCGGAAAACGGAGGGAAAGCTTAATCTGAGGCGCTCCAGGGCGTTTAGGGCTGTGCGGTTCTGATGTGGATGAATTTATTCGTTTTTATTATGCACATTTTGGCCCGGTCCGCTCTCTCCGCTGGCTTTGGCGGGATAACTCTTTTCCATCAAACATTTTGGATCGGAAAGATCCCCTGGCGGCTCTTTTCTGCATCCTTTATTTCTGAATTTCGAAGCACTTTTCGTGCGTAATAACGCGCTGACAGCTTTGGCGAGGGGAGACGGTGGCCTGCTTGTTAATAATATATATGATGAATGAATGTTCCTGATTAATGTGGATTGTTGCTAACTCCTTGCTATATGCTGGCTGCAGTATAGGGTGATAACGGGGAACGTGTGCTTTTAATTTGGATACGCAGCATAAGGGCTTATTGCCAGTGGTGCTCCTAAGAGGGGGCCAATGCCCATCCTCACAAACATGCAAGGCACCAAATTGTTGGTTTTATTTACTTATTTGTGCAAACAATTAACATATTATTGAAAAGTTAATTTATTTCAGTAATTAAAACTGAAAATCTGAAATTTCCTGAGAAGTTAAGACTTATAGTGATTGATTTTTAATATGGGAAAGAACATAGGTATCCAAAGATGTAAATGGAATGTTTTGTGGAAGAAAAAACCGTGGCAGAAAAAAATGATCGACACAGAGGGTTTTTCTTTCTGTAATTCACTTCTTGAATTGAACTTTTTGTTTTTATTTTAACATGTTGCACCTTTAACTGTAAAACATTTTAAAGTGAAATGCTAACACTACTACTTTTGGTTCTTGATTCACTGATTCCAGCTGTGAATTTGCACCAAACTCTTGAAGCGGCTTTCCATTTCTCATATGCATCTTTTTCTGTCGCAGTTTTTCCTTCCACTTCACTTTCCACTAACATGCTTGGATACAGCACAGTCATCATCTTGTTGCCGGATATCTGTCATCTCTGAAGTCTCCTGTGAAATTCAAAACGCAACATTTTTGTATTAACCCGTTTAATCCCAGATTTTATTCTGCAGAATAAGCGCATGGATTTCATAATCTTCATAAATTATTACGTTTTGTGTTAGTGAAAATGGAGGCGTTTTACTCAGTTGTTGAGAAGCTGCAACACATAAAATTCTGCTTTTGTCTTTGAAACCTTTCTAGATGTGCTTCCCACTGGATCGTTTCATTTTTTATTTTAGAGTTTGCAGCCGGGTTGTTTTTGAAGCTGAACCGTTTCCCCTCATGTCCGGCTTTGTTACTTCAGCTGGCGACCGACTGTAACTCACATTCAGGCTCTCCCTGTCTGGCTGTTCGCAGGGTGCGATGTGCTGTATCTCCTGTAGCCACACCCTCTCACTACTGCTGTGCATCCTCACCCTGACTCCGACGGCAACAGGGGCGGGTCCGGAGACCCTGTGCGGGGCGGAGCTGGTCGACACGCTGCAGTTTGTCTGTGGAGAGAGGGGCTTTTATTTCAGTAAGTGCACCTTTTTATTTATTCATAAAGGCTGGCTGTGTGGGTCTCAGAGCTCTCCGCCTCCAGGAGGCTCATAAATAAAACAGCAGCCAGTTTGGCATCTTGTCTTGACTTTCCCTGCATTAATGTTTCGTCTGTAGTTCACGCCTTATTTCCAGTCTTATCTCTGGTTTCAAGTGTTTTACTTTTAATCCAAGCAAAAATAAAATCCAACTGAATGTTTGGTGATTATTGTCAGAAAAAGAAAAAGGAGCAACTGGATGTTGCTGTAAAGTTTTTTTCCTTTTTGTTTTTCAATAGAGCAGCATATATAGGATTAAAGTATTTGTGCCCCAAAACATCCATATTTTCTATCAGTAAATCAATCAAGTTTATTTGTATGGCACATTTCAGCAAGTAATAAAAAAAACCTCAAATTTGTCGCTGAAAAGTTTCGCAAAACTGCAGCAGAAACACTTTTTTCAAATCACACCGGATGTTACTACTGGTCAAAACGACAAAGAAGACGACAGGAAGTGGTTGAACGATGATGTTTTTAATGACAAACTTATTTATGTGTGATTTTAATTGCATTTCTTATTTACTAAAAACACAGCAATTTGCAAAATTGTGTTTTTTTTTTAACATTGACAAAGTATTGCAAACATTTGTAACAGAAACGCAGCTCCTGCTTTGAAACAGTTTGCTTTCTACGTTATTTTGAAAATGACTGCAATGTTTTCCACCAACGTGCTTCTCAGAACAAGTTTATTTGTTTGACGTTAGCAGTTTTCTACAGAACTGGAGTTTATTCACATCGTTCACGTTTCATTGACTGTCGTCCAGCAATTAGGTTGAATTGTATTTAATGTCCTGAGCAAGAATCATATCTCCAACAAAACCCTGTTCTGTCCAGGAACTGATTGTCCCTATGACTCATATGTAGTTTTGACCTAACAATCCATTATAAATGGTTTGGTTCTGTCCCAAACTTATGAAAGATTTTCCACATGCGGTAGACTTTGTCAGCTGCCAGTTTCAAGCAGGAAGGGAGAAGAAGATATAGCATTTCTCAGGGAAATCAGCATCTATAGCACATTTTCAGTTCTTCTCCTTTCCAGTTATTGATTGCTTTCACCTTAGGCTGAACCAGGAATGGTTTGAAAATACATGAGAACCTGTTGACTGATGGAAAACCGGGGGGCCAAAAGGGGTTCCAGGTTTTGAGTCGCAGCCGACGGCCAAGCAGAGGTAATACAGTAGTGGTAGCTACTGTATGCTGAAGGGAAGGGAGAGCTCCTGAAATACACATGAAACCATTTTATTCCCTTCTGCAGAAGCTTCACACTGTCCTGATTTTAACAAAATCTTGATATTTATTCTGTCATACTGGATAGAATAAATACAGCACATTAAATAGCAACAGGACTTTTATTCTTTCTACAGATGATTAATAGAAATATGTTGTTTATGGTTATCTATTTGTTTCTCTGATATATTGGTGATATCACTAGTCTTTAACAACAACTCACTTTCCTATTTTTATTATGCAGAAAACTAAAAAACAACATTCCTGACAATATGTATCTTCTTGTTTAAATGGTTTTGACATCATAAAAAAACAAAGCGCTCTATGAGATGCTACTTTTCTAAATACATGTAGCAAGTAGCTGTACTGCAGTTTTATCTCCTCATATATTTCTGTATATAAAAATTATTTGTCTTGTAAAGTGCCTATAAGTTATCTAAATTAAATGTGTTATCTCCAGTTATATACGCCAGCTAGCATCTAAACAGGATTTGTGTTGGAAACGATTACTAACTCACTATAATGGTCTCATCACATCTACCACCATGTTTACATTTTGTACAAATTATCTTGCAAAAATGGTTTCATCATTGCAAAAACAGCAACCAGACAACATTTTTAATTTCTTGTAACATTTACCTATGCTAACCATTTACGAAGACAGGAACAGTGAAGGACATTCAGTTTCTGCCGTGTATTTTTTATTTTCTGTTCTCCTCTTTAACACTGCCAGACCTTACTACATTTATTGCCACTTCTCTGATGATTGTTAGCACATTGAGGCCTGTATTTGAAATGCTCCTTTAATCACTACTTTGGATTGCAGACTTAACACAATTGTTTAAACTATCAAACCCAGTTCTCTACAATAATTTGTCTCCAACAAAAATAAACAGATTTGAAACAACCCTGCAACTTTTAAATGCCAAGTTTTAGCTTCTTTTCTAACTTGTTCTTGTTGCTATTTTTATATACAGCTCACAACAAGTGGGGATTTCATTCCTATCCTGATCTTCAAATTTACAGCTAGCTACAATACATAGCTCTGCTAACGCTAGCTTGCATATAAGGTGGAATTATATTGAAACTTTGCTAGATAGCTAGCTAGTCCGTTTTAGCATCTTTTTAAAACTTGTTCTTGTTGTGAGCTGTCTATAAAAAATAGCAACTAGTAGGGATTTGATTCCTATCCTGATCTTCAAATTTACAGCTAGCTACAATATATAGCTCTGCTAACGCTAGCTTGCATATAAGGTGGAATTGTATTGAAACTTTGCTAGATAGCTAGCTAGTCCGTTTTAGCTTCTTTTCTAACTTGTTCTTGTTGTGAGCTGTCTATAAAAAATAGCAACAAGTGGGGATTTGATTCCTTCACAGATTTTTTTTAGTAGTTTCTCAAGTTTACAGCTAGTCGCAGCTGTGCTAGCGCTAGCTAGCATATAAAGTAAAAACTTTACATGCTAGCTACTTAGCTAGCTAGCTAATCTGCTTATGCTGTGTTGTAGTTTATTTCCTCTTTGGGAGGATTATTAGGCAATATAGCCACTAGAAGGCATTTCTGGGTTAGTTTTTGGATTCAGAGGATATTTTTAAAGAACAACATTCATATCTATGGTGGGGGAAAACCTGATAGTGTTTATTCTCACAATGAAACATAAAAAGAGGCAGAAATGTATCCATTAACTACAAACTGCATGTGACTAGAAAGATTTCCTCATTTATGTCACGGCATCTTCTTCTTTTTTACTGATTTCACATACGGAAATAGGTTTTTGACCAAGTGTTTGACCTGTAGTTATCAGGTTTTCTTTTCCTCTTATGAGCCTTTATACCAGATGAAATTGTGTCAGAAACTCTTAGACTTAAGATCTAATTTACAGTTTATGGAAGTCAAACTAATGGTTGATTATCCTCTTACTGAATTAGCATATCAGTGCTGAATTACTACTGCTAACACATTGCACAATGCAACTTGCACAGATTGATCACTTGTCCAGTCGTAAGATGATGCTCATTGTTTACCCTCCTCTGAAGTTATAATTTCTTTGCCCAAACACAATTTTTGGATACTCACCAAGTAATTGCAATGTTTAAATATTGTCTGAAAAATCACCAGATTTCTATAAATTTTTCCTTTTTTTCTGGAGAGGTTTTCTCCAGATATTTCTGCTTTCTTTATGATCCAGTTTTTGTAAAACTATTAATGCGATTGCTTAAACATTTGGAACATAGAAAAGTGTTAAAAGTGTGATCGTTAATGGGAAAACATTACAAAAAACTTAAGAGATTATTTATCCTTCAGGCGGTTTTTCTACTGATAGCAAGCATCCTATTTTCTACCAAACTGTAGTATCTTCAAATTTTGACACTTCAACCTTGATGCTATGAATGTTGTTCTTTAAAATTTTATGAAATTTCACATACAAGAAGTGGTTTCTTCAAAGTCCAAAGAAAAAACTTAAAACTACTAATGGAAACATTTTTAGAAAGCAACTTGGAGTGACTCTAGACTTTTGGACTGAACTGAAAATGTTTACTAAAACAAAGAAAGGTTTAAAAGTTCTGTAAACATATCTACACTCAATAATAGCTAGAGTCAGGTCCTCTTATCTTCAGAGTCGGTTGTTCGTAGCATAGTTTGATCTTTTGGTCCATTTTATACAGTATTATTCAGATGCACATCCATGATACAAGTCTCTAATATAATCCAAATTTTGGATTATATTCCTGCTTTGAGCTGACAAGAGTGGCTCCCTGTTTGGTTTTCTGGTGCTATATATCATACAGTGGTTTTACCAAATGGGTCTTTGATCTGTTGTTACTTGACTATGATCTTGAACCAATATTTTCTCTTTTTGACCGTCCTCTGCAAACCCAAGAGATAGTGGTGGGTAGAAAAACTCCCTGGTTTCTCGTGCTTGGTTTGAACATCTGCAAGTCGGTTTTATCATCTCTGGATGCCTGAATGCTTTGAGCTGCTGCCATGTGATTGGCTGATTTATTATTTGTGCTAACAAGGACTCAAACAGGTGCACCCAACAAAGTGTTTGGTGAGTATATTGAACTTTATAACCTACGTGAATCTGTAGGAGAGGAGGTGTTTCATGCACACTCAGACTTTTTTTTTTTTTCAACAAAAAAGATGAGGTTTGAGCAGCAGGGTGCTGTTCTTTGGAAAATATGCCGCTTGCTGTCTTCCTGGGTTTCACTCTGGTTTATTTTCTCCTCTACGTTCGACTGTGTGAAGTATCCGTCTGGAACCCGGCTGCTTTGCGAAGCGGCGTTGCTCCTTTCTCTGAACCCTTCTGCCGGACGTGTTGAACTTGGCAGCCCTCTGATTGATAATGGGTACAAGAACCAAACCCCACCTTATCCACCTTAAGCAAGCAGCCAGTGGAGTAGCACTCTTTCATCTCAAGATGCTAGTCATTTTTTCCGAATATTAGCCTGACCTAGAAATCCCGACTTGTCTTCTCAATGCTTTACCAGATGGGCTGTGCTGTGATTTCACTGGGATGTTTGTTTTCTGAATCAAATATTTTATAAGGCTTTTTTGGCTTAAGTGTAAGCTCCAAGTAGCTCTGTGGCCTCAGTCACTTTTAGGTCATGCTAAAATATTTAGCCATCCTAAATTTAGAACAGGACATCTTCAGCATGAATAATGCATAGCCCATTATGAGTCACAGGGTGAGATATCCGAACATTTTGGGCTTGAATCGTATTGTTTTCTGAGTTATTTTGGGCTGCAGCCTTTAACGAGCGTTCCTGGTCAGTGTTCAACGCCGTCAATTTCTCCTGAGCTCCAGAGGATGAGTAAACAGCCCGTCACGGTCACGCACGCGCCCACGCTTAAGCGCGCACAACGAGGCCTCGTCCCTCAGCAGCAGGGGATTACGGGGATTACAGGATGATCAGGACTCCCCTCTCCTCTTCCCTCCATCACTACACACTGAGCTCAAACATGATGAGAAAGCGTCTGAAGAAAGGCCTCCTGTGTCCTCTTCAACGCCAAGAAAAAAAGTTGTAGTTTCCCCCGGAAAAAAAAAAAGACACCTGAACCAAAAAGTCTCCAAATCCCGCCGGGAATTAGGGCTCAGCAGAACAAAGAGGCGCCTCATGTAAAGGACAGTTCTCCGGATTTAGACCCGTAAGTCAGGTGGAGCGGATATTCAGGGAGTTTTACCCTCTGTTTTGGTTGGCATGTGGTGAAAATGGGTTAAATACCTTAAAGGGGCAGTGTTATCTGAAATCGACTTTGTTCTAGCTTTACATCATGTTATCTTATTCCTTCATCAAAAACATACCTAGAATGTCGCTTTTATTTTTTCAATCATGTTTGAGAAATTGTTAAATCTGAAAAACGCATGGGTGGACCTAGCCCCGCCTTCGAGGCGCAGCTCCTCCTCAAAGCTGCCGTTTACAAGCTTCCTCCTCACCTCAGCTCCTCTACCTCACACTTCTTACACTCAGCTCCTTCAGACTAGCCAGCAGCAATTAGCAAACCCCTGGTAAAGCTGCCCATCTGCTGGGCTCGTTTTAGGAGCTACTTGTCAGGTAAATCGTTGTTAAAGGGTTAACTTAGGAGCCATGTTATGATGACTTCCTGAAGGCGGAGCTTCAAAAAGAGCAGGAGTTTTTAAAGACGCAGAGGCCCAATTTCAAGGCCTTAAATTATGAAGTCAAATTTCCTTTAAGTCATATCAACTGAGGTTAACATAGTTACTTGATTATGCTATAAAATGGCACTATGTGCCTGGAAAACATATAATATTGCTCCTTTGAGTGAGACACCTCAGTTGTGAAATTGTGTTTTTCTGACATTAGCAGGACAAAGATTTGGGCACAAATGCAGCTCGTGAGTTAGACGTGTGTTCGTCTTAATTAGTCAGGAAATGTCTAACATTTCCAAAAAACTCAAAGTCAAAAGAATAATTAAAATATTTAATATTTGGAACCGTGGAAGAGGACTCTTGTTTAGGGTGATAAAGGAAATAAAATCTTCTCCAATAGTCAATGTTGGATTTTGGTTTGTTTTATTGGTTTATTGTTATTTTTATATATTCAAAGCTTTACTTACTTACTTGCTAATACACCAGGATTACCTTAATATATTAGAGTTGGGTTTTCTAAAGGATCCACCTCAGAAAATTGGGGAAAACTTTAATCTTTATCAACCCAAGATTTTGAAGAAGACTTGATCCTTGGACTAAATATGTTAAACTCATATTTAAAAATATCTCAGTATTTCAGATAAGCAAAGATAAAGATGTCATTAAAATATTATTAAATACTGTAGTAATCTAATTTAGATTCAGGTAATGTCTTGTTGTTTTCCTCCACACCTGATCTTTGTTAGTTAATTGCTCCCAGCTGCAGCAGGTCAGTCGTTATCCTCCCTCAGTATTAATGCTTTTTGCCTCCTATTGCGTCACTTTGGTTGCTATGACTGTGGATTTAGTACTTTAATGAGATATTTGTTCTCTGTGAGATATTTCTGCCATTCCTGACTGAATGTGGACCACATTTATCTCCAGGAAGTTTCATTCATAAGGTGTATATACAACAGTTTTCTCTCCCAGTTTGTCTCAATGTTCAGTTGGGAGGTTAAGTGGAAACAAGATTGTTTTTTCTGGAAATACATTTAAATGTAATTGGCATCAAGGCAGATATGAAACAATAGTTGGTAGTAGCTGGCTCCGGGAAAGGATAAAGTGCAATTTTTATTTAAAAAAAACCCCAAAAAGAGTTTTAGACTTGCAAATCTAGACTTGTAGAGTCTGTGTAAGTTGGTTCTTTTCTTGTATGTTAGATGTTATTGACAATATTTGCTTATTTCTTCTCTACAAGAAATTTGATGTTCGTTGGGCCTCTTATACCTTTTATCTTGGGTTAGATAAAATTTTAACGTGATTTGAAAATGTCTAATTATTCAAAATTTTACACAGAGTGGTCTAGTAAAAGCATGATGATGGCTTACAAATAATAAAACCCCAAACTTTAACGATTAAATTTAAGATATTCTGAAGCCTGGCTTCTGAAATGTAGAAGCAAGGCGTCTACAAGTGTTGTAATTTATGCAACACTTTTGCATAAATTGCAAGGTTTCCTCCAGAAAACTTGCTAAGCCCGGTGGTTGGGCGCTAGGACAGTCATTCATCCAGCGGCCGTCGTGTTTTTGAGCTAAAAAATGTTTAAAGTTGACAGGATATTTGAAGATATCACTTGATAATTATGTTATTAAAAAACTGGAAGATTAATATCTGAACACCAACTATAAAGTCTTAAAAAATGCAAACATTTAAAAACAATCTTAAATAAATAAGCAATGCTAAGCCTGGTGGCCCGCCAGGCTTATAATACACTGAAGGAAACCCTGAGCTACTGCCTTAAAAAACATTTTTGTTGGTGCTACATAGTAAATTTTTGGGAATCTAAACGTCAGTCTTAATTGAAACTTTAAGTCATGATGATGCTGAAGTGTATTGAGAACTGCAGACATAAACTGAAGTGTGAAAAACACTAAGTTGGTGTTTTTTTGTTTTCACTTATCACCCGTAGCAATCTCTTTGTTTTCAGTTACCAATCAATAAAACCTTCCATCCCTTAACACTTCAGGAAGTACACACGTTTAAGATCACATTACCTTCCATCAGATTTCTTGGCTTTTGCACAGCAATGATGTAATCAGCCAAAATATATTTTTGGGAGGCATTAATAGTAAACGGGTAAATTTCTGCTGGGTTCGAGCATCTTTCGTCGTCCCCGCACATTCGTCAGAAACGCCGGCCGCCGTGCGGGTTAGAGCCGTGCGTTGGCTCCAAGAATCTATGTTTATGAACCACAAAAAGCTGTAAAACTCAGCTTTCTGTGCCAGTTATTGAACCCTACATGCTCACCCTGTCACACACCAAAACAACAACAAAAACAACAAAAAACAAGTCTTATGAAATACTAGAGCTTTGGAACACAAGGAGACGATAAAGTAAGCTGCAACTTAGCTCAGGGAGGCATAAAACCGATGCAAATTACTCTCATTTGTTTGAGAACACTCTTGGAAAGCAAGTCATTGTTTATGAGGGATTAGCGTAATTATCGAAAGTGTTAAAACCTTTAAAACCAAAACCTTTTAGAGCTGAGTACTTCATGTATGTTTTTCCTAACTATCCACAGCAGCAACCAGTTGATTTCTCTCTCCCTTCCAGCTGTTTGTGCAGCAGGGTGGCAAACTGTGTTTGGAATAACACTGGGTGTTAATTTGCAAAACCTTTTCTTCTTCTTCTTCTTCTTCTTCTTCTTCTTCTTGGAAATGCAGCCAAACAAACAGACACAGATCCCTGCTTTTCGCTCGTAATGGTTTGGTGTTTATATAACCACCAGTGTGGACTTCAGTTAAGCTTTTCTCTCTTTTATTTCTTCACATCAGTCGTTAACATAGCAGCCAAGGTTGCTCCCACAGCAACACATCATCAGTTTGTTACTCAGTAACTGGAACAAATTCCTGGAAAAGCATAAACTGCTCAACACGATTAGCATACCGTCAATCAAACGAGGTGTTTCATTCAGAAGTTATACATCTAGACAACTTGGGTTTCCTGCTTTATAAATAATTCATCCACAAAACATCCTCTCCTCTATCTCATTCACGCCTCCATTATCTTCTCTTTTTCTCAATCCAGAAGAGAAAGATGCTTCTGTTTCTGAATGAAAGCTGCCCTCTGTCCAAGCAACATTGTCAGAACAAGGCAAACACAGAGCAGGAGTTAATGCACTTTGTCAGCGCTGGCAGGCTTTGGAGCCAAGAGCTATTAACTCTGAGAGAGAGAGAGGCATTTCCTCCTTGTAAATGCCATATTAAATTATTATTATTTCATTTGGTCACAGGGAAAAGCCCATTTCTTCCCAGCGTTTTCCTTGTTACCAAAGGAGCTGGGAATTCTAAATGGAGGGTCTGAGTTTTTCCAATGAAGAGCATCGTCTTTGAGTAAGACGGTGGGAATGGCGTCATCACGAAAAGAGTGACCTTCAAATAGCCTTATAAATTTTTACTGAAAACATTTTCATAGCCTTCTTTGCTTATGTATGCATCTGAATGGCTCTAAAGGGGGGCTTTTTCCAAATGAATATGTGAATGAACAGAGAGGCCTCGATGTTTCTGCAGGTGGATCGGACTCAGAGGGCCGAAGAAAAAAAAATTAAAGGAGCCAAAAATGGCTGAATAGGACATTCTCCAATACGCAGCTGCCAAATCTGGTCCACAATGTGTTCAATGCTGTAAATTTTACTTGTAGGAATTTCATGTCATTAGGTTGGTTCATATTTTACTTATTGCTGTTATCATTGCTCTTCTACAAGCATAACGTTGGGAAACCTGACAGAAGAAAAACATAATCTGTTTTATAGACTGAAACTTTGCTAAGTCTGCTGGGAATGGACAATTATTATTATTATTGTTATTATTATTATTATTATTATTGTTATTATAAGGTCATGGGAATTTTTGTTATAAAGAGATCAAACTTGGTCAATTTAGGAAAACTTTCCCGAAGAAGTGTGGCAACATTTCCACCAAAGCACATGTGCCAAACTCAAGGCCCGCGGACCAAATCCAGCCCACTGTAGCTTTTTGTGTGGCCCACTAGATGTTATCAATCAAAACAATGCAGTTTTTATCTTTTTACTGCCAAATCAGTCCCTGCAATTTCTTCAGAATTGCCGTGGAAATTCACGTAAAAATCAACAAATTCCTGCACTTTTTTGCGCCAACACATAACTGGGAGTTTTTTGCAGATAAAAATTGTCAAAAACTTTCTTACTTGTACTAAACAGCTTCCTCAGCCTTAATTGATGTCAGATTATAGTCCATGAAAGTCGCATTTACCATCATAAATAAGCACAAATATTGCAAATATTTCCATATTAGTACCACAGGCACTTTTGAGAATTCATTGATATTTTAACAGGTTTTGTCACTGTTAAAATATCAGTCGAGGCCACTGTTGACCTCTACCTTTTTCAGTAAAACTACGAAAAAGTTCCTCCAGACTTGCTTAAGATTTAACCTACAGCATCTCAAATCTTTCCTATTCAAAGTTAACAAATATATACTTTCTGTAGATTGTTGAGGTGGTTGATTTGTGTCTTGAAATTAAAATTATGTGGGTAAAAAACCTTTTTAATACCATAAAACCAGGGATTTCCAAACTGTTTGTCACATGGGGCCAAATCATCAAGTCAAAAGTACAAGCAGACCAAAACCTATAGCTTTTTGAAGAGCAAGCACTACAGAAAAAATATATGTACCTGCTCAACAATAACCATGCAATATTTTAATAAAATAAAGTAAGGAAAGCAATGTGTAGATCGATGTCAAGTTAGCAAATTCTTTGGGACTCATTTAAAAAAATAATGTACAATGTACCTGAACTTATTCTCAACAAAAGAACAGGATTTGGATCACTTCTTCTCTGAAAACACTTAATAAATTAATTAGATACAATTTTATGTGCTTTACAGTTTACTTTAAAGTTAAAGTAACTGAATAAAGGTTAAGATATTCTATGGAAATAAAGAAAACACAAAGTCTGGTTGTTAAGTGGTTATTACCCTTTTTTGCTATTATAATTTTGTCCTAGTAAAATAATGAATCACTCAGCTCTTTCAGACTAGCCAGCTGCAATTAGCAAACACACCTGAAGGAACTGTGCATCTGCTTAAACCAACTAATTAGTGCAACGCTGGTAAAAGTGTCAGAGGGTTAACAGTCAAGTGATGTGATGAGTTTTTAAAGAGACAGACATCCAATTCCAAGGTGTTAAATTGTGAAGTCATATTTCATGTATGTAGCATTTTTGTAACAGCTGAAGGTAACTTGACGCTGCTATAAAATGGCACTCTATGCTTGGAAAACCAAACAGCTTTATAAAGAGTTTGGTTGAATTTTGCTTGAATGTAAACAACCCGAGATGACAGGATTGGTTTAAATCACCGTTGGTTACAAGTTTCTTTGTTGGCCCAACAGATAAACCAACAGGCTATGGTCCCAGCGCAAGGCGGTCGCATGGCATCGTGGACGAGTGCTGCTTCCAGAGCTGTGAGCTGCGGCGCCTGGAAATGTACTGCGCACCCGCCAGGACTAGCAAGACATCTCGTTCTCCTCGCGCACAACGCCACACAGATGTGCCAAGGACACCCAAGGTCAGCAACCCGGGACATCGAGCGGACAAGGGCACAGAGCGCAGGACGGCGCAGCAGCCAGACAAGACAAAAAACAAGAAGGTGAGCAAACTCTACGCGACTGATTCAGACCAATGAACTAGCACAATAAATCCTGAAAATAATAATATCTAAATAAATCCAACTTACCTGGCTTTGTTTTCCTTCCACAGAGACCTTCCTCTGGACATAGTCATCCAACCTTCAAGGTATGGATGAAATTATCACAACTGAAGCCAACTTAATGCCATAAAATCCTGTATTTTTGGCTTGATTTCAGCAATAACTAAATACCGTTTTCATATTGGATACCTGCAAGCAAAATAACAAATATTTATATAATATGGTCCTAATATGAGATTTAAATTTCCGATATGGCCGCTTTAGGAAAATATTTGGTCACCCCTGATCTATACAAACCGGCGTGATAGCTAAAGTAGTGTTCGATTATTTATTTATTGTTTAAACTAAGCTCAAAATAAGGAAGAATTAAGCTTCTGTAACATTTTAGAGTCTAAGATTTGGTTTTCACATAGTCAAAAATATATAATTTGATGCTAGAAACTTCTATATTGGGCAAGTTGATGCTTATTCATAGCAAAATGTAATGATTCTACAGACAATATGGCGGCCATCTTGAAAATGGGCTAGCATCTTGAACAGATGGTGCTTGTATTTGGCCAAATTTGGTGGATGTGTCATCAATTAATCCTTTGGTAAAAGCTAATGTTTTAATGTTGCTAATATTAGCATTATGTAACACTAATTTGGAAAATTAAGTGCACCCTACATTTGAATAATACCTCCTCACCACACCAGTTCGTTCTGCTTTTCAGACATCATTTTTGCACTCCTAATGGTCTGCCTCTAAATATCAATCAGGATAAGATCTGGACTTTGACTAGGCAGCTGCTTCCCCTGTGTTGGTAAATTGTAGATGTATGGCCGTCAGTACATCGCTGTTCTGTTATTGACCCCAGTTTAGGCCAACCATTGGACAGATGGCCTCACAGTTGATGCTGCCATACTCTGGTTTACAGAGGCGTTAATGGCTGACTCATTGGCTGTAAGGTGTCCAGGTCCTGTGGCTCCGAAGCAAGCCCCCATCATAACCCACCACTGTGTTACGCCTCCACTACAGCTGGTGTCAGGTCGTTTGGGTTTGGTTTTCTCCAAACATGGTGCAGTGAATTACGGCCAAATCTATGTTTTGGCGTTTAGGTGATTTGTGGCACAATGATTACAAACAAATGTCCTTGTACAGTCTTTTTCTAATTGAGACGTCATGAACTTTAATGTTTAGTTTAATTATCACCCCAAACACACTTACATGTAAGTCAATGGGTTCATGAAGACACCAGAAGCTGCGTTTCCATTGACCAAAATTTAACATTTCAAAACTAAATTTGCTTAATGGAAGCTCTCGTTGTTTGATAAAAAAGTTTTGGCGGTAGGATGAGGTGGTTTTTTGGCCATATTGAAATTGATTTATTTCACAATGGAAACACTTTTTTTGCATAACGATCAACAACCGGATGTTGCCACTGGCGCAAATCACAAAGAAGACAGGAAGTAGTTGGGAGATAATGGCGTGGCATATATTTTTTAATGACTTACGTGTGAATAAACTTATTTGTGTGATTTTAATTGTTTCTTAATTAACGGAAACACCGCAATTGTGAAATTGTGGTCTCTTAACTTTAGCGGAATGAAGCCAAAGTTTTACACACATTTGCAATGGAAACGCCACTGGTGTCATCATGACAATTAAGCGCTTAAAAAGCTAAGTAAGGATTCATTCACACCAACCTGGTTTAGTCTGATTTAATCAAACTCTAATTAGTTTGTCTAAAACGTTTGGTTCATTTGGGGAGGTGTGAACGCAATTGAACTCTGATGCAAACCAAAAAGACCAAACACCTGTCTGCCTAAAAACCCTGGTCTTTGTTCGTTTGAAGTGAACAGTAGGATGCGATTCAAATACATATATAGATGCCAAGTGAACTATTCTGGGTAAATGTAACCAAACCAAATCTGGCGCTAGCCGTATAAATGGTTTTTACCAAAGACAAAAGAGAAATCCTACAGCAAAATCCGATGCCATTCTATTTTTGCTTACATGTTACGAAGAAGGAAGTTGCGCTCATTGTCTTCTTCAGAGGCTTTTGTGTTGTTTTCCTTAATGGTTCTTGGTGCAGCGCCCCCACATGCGAGGAGGTTTTTCATAGTTTGGTTGGTTTGACACAAACCACACCAGCTGAAAATGTAAGAAATATTTCATTTTTGGTCCCCAATGTGAAAACACCCTTAAATTTTGATGGGTCTCATTGGATGTTCTCAGTTTGGTTCTTGTACATTAGATTGTATTTCCTTATTATTTGGAATGGTATAAAATACTAATACTATTGATCCTCCAGTTTCCAACTTAGCAGCTCCTAAAGTCCCATTCGTTGTAACAACTGACCCAACTTTCATTGGTAGTGACTTCTAAGATGTTTGTTTTTGTGTTGCAGGAAGTCCATCCGAAAAACTCAAGTCGAGGCAGCTCCGGGGGCAGAACGTACCGAATGTAGGGAAGCATCGAATGGACAACACCTTAGGAAGAGAGAAGGGAGTGGCCTTACCTGGTACCCCTGTGGAATGGTTCACTGTATAACAAAACAAAACGAAGCTTTAAAACAGTAGAAAAGTTGAGTTAGAAGGTTGGATGAGGGTACTTGTGATCATCTTAAACACTGCACCATTCCATATCGGGAGGAAATTTTTGTTAACTCAATCTAACAGACTAGTTTAGCTGCTAAGACACAATAAGAGCTTGCTATACCTCCATGTTTAAACAGCAACAACCGCCTTCCTTGGCTCCAGAGAAGGTGGGAACGTCACCCAAACAGGAATAGTTGGTCACATCCTTTTCACTCTTCTGATTACTTCTTTGTCACAGCCACATATAGCAGTTACTATCCCTGTTCAAATTCAATTTTATCTTTAGCGTTTGTTTTTATGCACTATGCATTACTGTGGATATGTTGTTTATCTGAAAGACCAACACCGTGTTGTTTATTGTCGGACTTTTAAACGACGTTGCTGTTGTTAATTTCCTTTCCAAGCTCCACTTAAACCATAAATTGTAGGTTTTATTTTATTTTTTTTAAATCAGCTTTTCAATTAACCCAAGATTTCTGACTTCTCAGTTTATTGTGGTTGTTTAATAAACAGAAATGGGTCAGTCAGTGGATTCAAAGTTCAGCTGGCATAAATGAGAGCGCTAATCAAATAGTGACAATCAGCCATTATGTCTGTTTTCTGTTAGCTTTTCACAGGTCACCAGTTTTTCCAGGTCTGATTGCGAAAACTCCAGCTACCTGGAGACAAACATTTTGTACAAATCATGAATGATCAGTTTTTAGAAAGTAACTTCTGAGAATAAGGCAAAGAAAATTGAGCCAAGACCAAAGATTAAAAGATTAAAGCAAAAAACTAAAAATATTGGAACTACATTGGAATATTAACCGCACTGCTATTTTTAAAAATAATGATTTTTATTGGGCTTTTATATTATAAATCACCACAAAGTTGTGAAAAGGGAGAATCCTGCAGGTCTGTCAGGATATGTCCCTTCCTGCTTTGCACGTCTTCAGACTGACAGTTACATCAATTTTTAAATTGATTGTTTTTTTGTATTTTGAACTTTGACTAGACCATTCCAGTACCTGAATACGCCATTCCAAAGTAGCTCCTCCTCTACTAGTTTACCTGCAAATAGGCCTGTCACAATAACAAATTTTTCTGGACAATAAATTGCCCACAAAAGTTATTGCGATAAACAAGGCAGACCTAGCTACACTAATCTTCCCTTTGACACTGATTGGTTCCCTGGTCCTGCAAAATAAAAGCATGTACACAAGAAAAAGAACAAAAA
Source organism: Alfaro cultratus (assembly GCA_903066825.1). Classification (NCBI taxonomy): domain Eukaryota; kingdom Metazoa; phylum Chordata; class Actinopteri; order Cyprinodontiformes; family Poeciliidae; genus Alfaro; species Alfaro cultratus. The sequence goes on along the minus strand of CAEFZX010022314.1, from coordinate 4,733 downwards.
ATCCCAAGTTTCGTCTCATCTGACTTACTCACTTTCTTCTACATGTTTGTTTCATTCCTTGTGTGGCTTTTATCAAACTTAAACAGGATTTCTTTCAGAAATCTCAGTTTCTCTGTGCAACTTTTCCGCAAAACAAATATTTGTAAAGAGCACGACTAACAGTGACCCTATCAACAGATTCTCTGCAGCTTCTGCAGAGGCATTTCAGAAACTGAATACATGTTCACAAAACAACTTTCACGTTTTTGTTTGGAAACATTTTGAAAAACATAATTTTTCCCATTTCTCAATTCGATTAGTTAAAATCCCAGTACAATTTTAACAGTGAAGTTTGTGGCTACTACATGATAAAATGTTGAGATTTAGTAAAGTTTAGCCTAATTATCACTCTCTGATCTCCTATTTAACAGAGGACTAATACTAGTTTTGGCTTGTATTGTATAATTTGATGCAATGACAACCAAACAGCACAGCATCCGTTTCAAAGTCCACTGGGAAGTCATGCAAAATAAACTGGTAAACATTACCAACCGACGTCTGACGGGGGAGATGCAGAATTGCAACAGTGCACAATTACACTTATAAATAATCCAAATATGACTAAGGGTCAAGATCACCTTCACAAATTTCACAAACAAGCCAGTTCTGAGAAGTCACTGCATGATAATTGACAGGAAACATTTTTTTTTTTTGTCTGAGCCTCCCTGAAAACGCCCCAAAAATGGCTCATATCTGGCTCTGTCTCCTCTCTCTGTGTATAATCAAACTGTACTCCCATTATGTTAACCTATGCATTACTATCACTCATTGTACATGATGGTTTCATATAGCAAAACTGTATTAAAAATCCTATCCACTGTATAATGGTGCTATTTTATAGTTTGGTACTTGCAAAGAGATGGCTAAGACAGACGAATGGCAGGGCTTACATTGGAGGTCTTCCCTTTTGCACAGCCTTGTGGCCACCATGTTAATAGTGATTTTATTTGTAAGCAGTTTCAATAGTGGAAGCAAGTAAATGTATCTGTGTGATCTCTGTGAATGCATGGAGAGTAAAACGAGAAAAAAGGAAAAAAAAAAAAAAAAAAGGAAAATGAGTATACAATGTTGTGGCCCCAAGAAGGCAAAATGCTATTTTTTCTACTATTCTTAAATTATTTTCTCAACATAAATCCCTTTTGCCAAATGTCTTGAGAAAAATACTGTGATTCTTCCAGTTGTGTTTAAGCTTGTTAAAGGTCATGGTGTGCTTTTGTCTGTCCAGAGTGTGTGCGTGTGTGTGCATATGCCTCCCTGGAAGCCAAAGTATCTAATATTAGGGGAACTCAAAGTGGGATTATGCAACTTTTGCTTGACATCCTCTATTGTTGGTAGAAAGTAATTGCATTTTGTTCATTATTATAATTTTGCCTGTGATACTTTACATTTCTTTATAGTTTGCATGGTCATATTTAAGTAATTTAGGTAAACGTCTTAAAAAATATTTTCCTTACAAAAATTACTTCAACTTAACATGATTTCGCTGTCCTGAAAATCCATCTGTATTAGGAGGTTATACATTTTATTTTGTATTAAAAGCCAGAACTTGTACCTGTGAATGGATTGGCACCTAAACATGCTCTGATTGCAAGAAAACAACAACAAACATAACTAATATTAGCTTTAAAAAAAGAAAAATATGTTAACTTAGGCTACCTTCACACTGCAGCCTAAAGTGACTTAATTCCGATTTTTGTTTTTGTTAAATCGTGTTTTTTCGGCGTGGTTGTTCTCTCTTCCAAATACATGCGACTTGTCTGTGTTGTCTATCGTGAACTGTAAACTACCTGAAAGTGTCCCTCATGCGCAGTAGAGGGCGCAGTTACGTCACAAACGGAGAGCGTGCTGAGCGTTCTGCCAACCGCGGAAGTAAACATGGATGCTAACGGTGGAGCTTAGCTTACCATGGTTGTTGCTTTTCTTCCCGCTTGCACGTATCAGGACGCAGAATAGTGACGTTTGTCCAGTATCGATTAATTGGATGTATATCGGATATCCAAGTGGCTCATGAAACAGTCGAGTTAAGTAAAAAATGGGATTTGGGTCACTTGTGGCAGCAGTGTTAACCTAGCCTTAAATGTCAGCCATGTCCGATAGATGGAAGTTGGAGATGTAACCTCTGACTTTCACAGTTAGATTTCAGAGAGCGTTCTTGTTTTTTTTATATATATTATGTTTGTCCCTTTATTATTTTGCATGATCACATGGCTAGTCAAGAGTTGTGATAAAATTCCACTGAACCACTTAATCAAATAATTCAGCAGTGCTTATGAGGTTTGGCAAAACGTTGAGAAATAAATTTGTTTTAGGGGTTTTTCTTTCGCTAAACATAACATGGGATCAGCCAAAGATTTGTATTTCAGCTATTAGCTCATATTAGCTTAAAACATATTGCAAAAACGGCTAGCATAATGTCGTTTGCCCAAAGCAGACCCCAAATTTTTAGAAAATCAATCATCAATTCTCATGGACATTGATCTAAAGGGAACTGAAAATGTTGGAAACATTTGTGTAGTTATATTTTTCCTTCAACTCTAGAACCAATACACTTTCATATCTGTTAGCATTAGCTAAATGTAGCCAAAAGCATGCTAGAAAGTCTGTGTAGTGTAGTTTTTCAAAGATCCTAAGTTAATACAAAAAACTGCAAACATCCTAAATGTCTTCATGACATTTTGTTAACCAAACAGCTATTTCCTTCTTTGACGTCTATGCTATGCTAACAGAGCTAAGCTACGTACGCTAACTAGCCACTGCGACTTCTTCTATAAACAGTCAAGCACATTCATGAAACTACTTTAGACTTCTTGTTTACTTTAACATTTATTTTGCAAAATAAAACATGAAACCTTCGCATTTATTAGTAGATACATGCTTAATTAACGTTATTTTACATAAATTGTAACAACTGTATGTACAAATGAAGGGGTTAATTGCTAAAATAGCTAAAGAGTGGAGCCTTAGTACTAGCAAATGGCACAGAAAATTTAGACATTTCCACAGAAAAATTCATCTTTGAATCCTGAACTGCATAATTGGTACTGTAATTTAGAGAATTGCGCTGCTTGTATAATTTTGGTAAAATATTATGATTCCCTCTATTTTCAAAATGTAAAGAAATTGTGTTTTAACACCAGATCAAAATGCTAGTTGAAATTTTTACGCATGCACAAATCAAAATTTGCATTTTTATTACCATTTAACAAAAGTTGCATTGTCCCACTTTCAAAGTCAGATAAGGTTTTAAATAATTTATTGAGGAAAAAATTGACTTAATTTTAGAAGTTCAGGAGCAGGATCACACCTCAAACACCAAATTACTAAAAATCAAAATTAAAAAATTGCTTGCATCCAATTGACTGGCATGGTCGTTGCTCTTGAGCTTCAAAAAATAACATTAAAATGTGCGAATCTTTTGCAACGGTTTTTAATGTCCTTTTCAAAATATGAGTTTTTGCCCAGGTGAGTAGGATGAAGTAAAAGCTAGATGGAGAAAATATGTTCTTCCTTTAGATATACAGTACATACCAAAGACTTTTTAAATAAATTATAACTCATGAAAATATAACTATAGCATGATTCAATTGTTATCTCGACTCCACTGCAGTTTAATGCTTAAGTATCTGAAACATGGCTAGTGTTGTAAAAAGTGAAAGTGCGAATGAACCAGACAGAAATCCCTTTGTGTATATTGCATATTTTAAGGAGCAAACCACAGAAACGACTTCAAATCATCTGCTTATGAATCACTCGAACATTTCAATCTGTCAATTGTGTGAAATAATAAAAAAAGACTTAAGCATGGGAGGACGTGTGTGAGTCATTCATGACTCCCTGAAGTGTTTAATGAGTAAATGTATTTTCCTGAAGCTCACTGTCCAAGAAACTGTTTAATTACAGCCCTATTATTTATGGTGCTTGATTGCCTTCTGTAGGAAAAAATACTGACAAACTGTTCACCATTCCTGCTGAATAAACCACTTGTCAACATCACAGAAATGTCTGGAGGCTGCTTTTATTCAACACTCACACACTACACCTTTAAAAACAGCATCATAGCCCTTAATCTTTATCACACAGGGCCGGTCCAAGGCTTTCTGGAGCCCTAAGCAGGTTTTCATTTGGGGCCCCCGATACTAGTTGCTTTGAGAAATGCAACTAGTATTTGTGTAAAATGCTATAGTTTGTGTTTTTGTAATTAAATAATTACATTTTGAAATGCAGAGTTGTTGTTTTAACAATTTGAAAGTAAAATCAGATGATAAACATTGAAAACCTCATGGTTATTCCACTAAATATTGAGTTAAAACATTAGTATTGTTTCTAAATGAATATGAACTTGTTTTCTTTGCATTATTTGAGGTCTGAAAGCACTGCTTTGCTATTTTGACCATTTCTCATTTTCTGCAAATAAATACGAAATTTTTGCTTGGAATTTTGGGAGACATGTTGTCAGTAATTCATAGATTATTAAGTGGCCTCTTACTTTTTTCCAGAGGTGTATATATACTGCTCAAAAAAATAAAGGGAACACTTAAACAACACTATAACTCCAAGTAAATCAAACTTCTGTGAAATCATTGGTTAATAAATTTGATTTCCATTGATGATTTTTGCGTGATTTTGTTTTGTCAGCACATTCAACTTTGTACAGAACAAAGTATTCAATGAGAATATTTCATTCATTCAGATCT
>CAEFZX010022312.1:0-12144 GCA_903066825.1 Alfaro cultratus | reverse complement strand
TTTAAGTTTGCCCCCAGGGGCCCACCAAAAAACAAACCGGCCCCATTATAACCAATAAATATAACCACACCAACCACTGATTGCCCAATAAATTGTGCTCCTTTTTTTTTTTTTTTTTTTTTTTTTTGCTTTTTTGTTTTAATTCACGACTGGGTGCAGGGCTTTGGGAGTCGACAGCTCATCAGCAGCTGCACAGTGAGAACTCGCTGTAAGTGGAGGAACGGCTGAGGAAAATAAAGCTCATCAAACACTCCGATCGTTACTGGGGTTTGTCAACATCACCGAGGAAAAGGGGCATAAATTAATCAGATCAAAGTGAGAGATTTGGGAATATTCTGGTGGAACATGAATTCCCTGGAAAGAACATCTATAACACTTATCTGTAGTAGATAACAGCTTAATCTGTATACTCATTATACCTAATATTTCAGCTTATTTACTTTCAGAAGATCTAAAGTCATAAGAATGGCAGTCATGAACTAGAAAAATCAGGAACTTGATGGAGCCCGTCCTCAGAGGCTCCTTCAGGCTCCTGCAGACATTTACATATATACAGAATTACAGTTTTGGTTATGCTAAATTATGCTAAGCATGGACGTATGTGCAATGTATATGAGTTTATATGCAATAAAGTAGTTATATTGGCTAAACAATAAAAAGGTATGCAAGTATTATGTCAAAAAGCATGTTTCACAAACATAAAAATGAGCTCAATACATGTTTAAAAAAAGATTGAGGCTTGGAAAAAATAATTGTTCACCGCTTTCAGATTTCACAACTTGCAATGTATTTTACTGGGATTATATGACAGAGCAATGAGAAAAATAAAAATTATGAACATGATTCAGAAAGTGATCCTCCTACAAAAGATTCATTACACATTGTGAAGCACCTTTGTTTCTTGTAATTGACTTGCAGATAATGAAAGCTCACAATTTAGTGTCTCAGAAAATTCAAATATGTTGTCAAGGTGATAACATGTTGATGGAGAGTTAAATGGAAGGTAACTATGTGATATCAAAAGATATAGATATAAAAAGCAACACATTTGTTCTGCAGATTTGTGGATTCATTTGATTTGAATGCTGTTCATAGCTTGTACTTTGTAGTTCTAAAACATCTTTGCCTTAAGAAGAGTGATGGATGGAGACCTTTCAGTTTCCACTGCACGAATGTCCATGTTTTTTTGTGACCAGAAATTTTTCTACGTAGATGGGTTTTCCTTTATTGTAACTTAGGGGGAAATGTTTAAATATTTTTTTAGGAGTTTGACAGGAAGTGTGCAGCAGCAGGTGTGTGAGGCGTAGGGTTCTACTACTTTCTGTTCCATACTGTATGGAACCTTCTCTTCCTTCTCACTGATAGAATTTCACTATGACAGAACATTTTATTAGCTTTGAAACCAACCATCCATTGTCTAGGCCTGCTTTTCTTCGGAGAGTTGACGCCTACCTCCAGAGGTCATTGGGCGAGAAGCAGGGTACACCCTGAGGAGGTCATTACTCTATGACAGACTAACAGACCAATGAATCAAAGAGTCATGTTTTTGTACAGTGTGAGGAAGCAGGAGTACCTGGAGAAAACCCAAGACTGTATCCTTCATGCATACTAGGCCATACGCCACCATGCAGCTCAGACTTCAAACCATAACTTCTTAATACCCTGGTATGTCTCAACACCAGTAACTATTTGCTGAGATACCAGATGGAATGGCGGAAAATGAAGCTAATTATAGCAAAGGGGAAATGTCCTGTACTTGTATAGTGCTTATCAAGGACCCCAAAGTGCTTATCAATACATTCAGGAATTCACCCATTCACAAGCAGATGGTGGTAAGCTATACTGGACAGTAGCCACAGCTGCCCTGGGGCAGACTGAGACCACCATCAGGCAAGGGGAGTGACGTGTCTTGTTCAACGACAACAGAGGAAGACCAATCAGGGATCAAATCAGCAACACATCGATTGTAGGATAACTTCCTACCACTGCTGTCACCATTGTCCCAATGAGACCTTATCCACAGTCCAAATCAAAAAGTCTTGAGGTTTTAAATTCAGCTTGCAGGCAGTACAAAGATTTTATCTTGACATGTATGAATGCAGTGCAGTGCCTGTGTGTTTCAGACCAAAAACACACTCCCCTCCTACAGCATGGGATGAAGGGAGGGCTAAAAGAATTACCAGCGAGAACCCGTCAAGTCCCCGGCATTCCATTAGCCAAGCCAGTGATGTACAGCCACACCACCTAGCTTCTTTCTCCCTCACACAATCGGGAGCGCGGAGAGGGGGGACCAGCAACGCTGCCTCCACCCGACACCCTCCCCCCTCCTTCACACACACCTCACAACCTCCATCACTCACCATCCATCAGAAGACCTCCACAGATGGGCTTGCACATAACACATGCAAAGAGGTTCAAGACTCACCAGTCATTGCACTCAAGTCCATGCACACACACACACACTCACGCAGCACTCTGCTTAACGCAGTCTCTTTTTTCCCTCCCAGACTTACACTCCTTTCTGTTTTCACACACAAATTGCACAAAGTCTTTCATCTGTGGCTCAGAAACAGGGGCTGACTGGGAAACACAATTAGGACCCAATTAGCACCATCAGATCTACCTGAGAGAGCCCACGCTGGCAAAATACAGCAGCGGACACACAGTGGGGGCACAACGAGATGTTGAGATTAAAATGCCAGAATATTTCTCGTCAAATGGAAGCTGTTCCCGCGAAACGCTGTAGTTGCTGTTAGAACTCTGAATCAGTGTTTCAGACTTTTAATTTGAAGCAGAAAGGGAAGGAGTTCTTGAGTCGTCCTGTTGTGTTGACTACACTGTTACAAAGGCACTGAGAAGCCTTGACCACTCCTGTGGGCTTTTGGGTAGGAAGTAGGAAAAAGAAATGGAGACAGAGAAAATATCAACAATTTGTAAGTACTGCACCTAGCTAACCGTTAGTGGCCAATGACACCAAACCTCGCACCCGTTTCATAGCTTCAAATCTTCACTGGATTAAAAGGTTGTCTCATGTCTTATTGCATTTGATTGGTTAAAATCAGAAATATTTCGATGGACACAAAACGTCAGCTGCTAGAGATTTCAAGAGAATGTTTAACGAATGTAAGCTATGCTAGATTCTCCCAAAATCTTTGTAGCAGTATAGCTCACTGCTTTAGCAATGCTACAGATCTTCTAATTCAGACTTTTAATGTAAAAGTCAACATTTTTGCTACCTGTTGGTGGAGATTAAGTGCGTCAATGTTTTTAGTTTAATGGGGGGTTTTTAAATACAGGAACAGACATCCAGAGTTGGAAAATTTGGCTTTAAACCAAACAAGTCCAAACTGCTTAACCCTACACTGAGCACATATGACAAAAAACTAAGTTTGAGAGTAATGACCTTTTTGATCAAATTTAAATTTACTTAAGTACGCCTGGTATTGAAATGGCCATCACTGCTGTTAAAAAATGTATCTAGCAGTTTTTCTGGGTATCCGGTAGAAAGAAACATTTGCTGACATGACAGAAACAACCTGAAAACTCTTTAGGAACACAGTGAGTCACTGTGGAGTAGCAGCAGAGCAGGGGCCCATATATGGAGGCAAATTGTCCACAATGCAGCCGTCCGAGGTTTAATTCCCGACTCCGGAACCTTGAATCTGCATGTCTTCACCACTGCAAGTAAATGTCATTTGATTCCATCAAAAAAAAAAAAGTACATTTTGAAGAATTGCATTAGAAAAGGCTGATGTAAAGAGCAAAATGCAAAATAACTTTCTCAATTTCGCAAAATTGTTTTTACGCTCGATTGAGGAGGCTTGTAGCTTTTTGGGAAAAAGAGTTAATGCGATACAGTGGACACAGAGACACACTTGCCAAATAAATTCTGACGTAGCGAACATTTATCTCACATGCCGGGTCAGCTGTGTCAGCTATTGGCGTGCATTAGAATTGAATTTCTTTCTCTAAGTCTTCAGACAGGGCGTGACATCGGCAGTACTCGTCTATATGGCAGAACGATTAAACTTGTCGTTTAAACGTTCTTCAGGAATTTTCAGCAACACACTCCTGAAAACCTCTCCATTTTTCTGAGATGTGTAGAAAAATGGATAAACTTTATGTTTATAGTCGCCTTGTACAACATCAACATCTTTACGTAGCCTGGTTGATTCACTTCAAACCAGTAGACGGTAAAACATCTAATTCACATTTTCTTTTTAAGCAAACGTTTTAAAGTTTGCTTCCATGTAATGGAAGCATAGGCTTCTGACTGGTTAACAGTTAGGTGCTAACAATGCTAAAGTTCTCATTTGTACTTCATTTTGGTGCTAATCTAAAGTTTTAACTTTGAGGGCTTTTATTCAATGACTCTAAAGGGCAAGTACTTCAACTAACTGAATCTGAACTGGATAAGTTTAGGCTGCACAGAGAGTCTTTAAAAAACAGCTTGTTTTATAAAGACTATATTTTATTTGATAAATGCAGAACTAAATGCTTTCTGGTATTAGCAAAGAATTAAAGTCTAAAACTCAAACCATGGACTAGTCAAACCAGAATTGGAATATTTAACATTATTCATAGTTTTCCCTAAAACTATTTTTTAAAAGTTCTCATTCTTTAAACCCTGTAATGCATTTTATCATATCCCTAACAGATCACAATGGTGAAGAGGGCGGGTGAGGAGGAAATCCACCTCTCACCTATTCAAGCTTTTACTAACTTCTTCAGTGTTATAAATAAAAAAAATAATAATTATATCAGAACTTAAAGTTTAAAAAGTTGCGCACAGACAAAACACATCAACCACATGGTTTCTTTCAAGCATCATCAACAAGTTACCTGCTTTATAAAAAATACAATTCTCACCTTTAACTTCCACGGACTCATTTAAAAAACAATATTCCACTCAGACTCCAGCTCAGTCTCAATATATTCCAATTCGTCGATACCAGGGGGGAAAAAAAAGAAAGAAAGAAAAAATAAAAAGCGCCTTGTTAACACTTTCCACCTGAATGTTAGCTCCTCATCGTCGTAAACGGTGAGGAGAGCCTCCTCCGGAGACGTGTGAGAGCCAGGAGAAGGAGGAGCGGCGGGAGCGGAACGAGGGATGCTCGCGGAATCCGACGATCTGCGAGCTCTCGATGAGGGGATCGAGCCACCGGAGACGGGGGGTGATGAAGAAGAAAAGGCGGAGGAGGAGGAGGAGGAGGAGAGAGGCATGAAGGCAGGCAGCGGTGAATGAGTGGAGGATGCGATTGCCCTCCCCTCACACCACCGAGTCGCTCTCTCCCTCTCTCTCACTCCTGCACAGACACAGTGGAAAGCGCACTCCTACCCCCCGCCCTGCCACAGATTGCATTGCACTGATGAAATTTTAATGGTTCTTTTAGGAAGAATAATGAACATGTGAGTCCCCGGAGTTGCTCATAAGAGCGGAGGTTCTGCACTGCACACACCTTCAGAGGTATGCAACAGACCTGCAGACGGCACCGGGTCTCATCTCCCCTCACACACACCAAACTCCAACACGCCCGTCTTTCTTTTCTTCCTTCATCTGCATATGACTTACCAAAACACACACACATATATATATGCAATATTAGCTCACACTGAGAGACATCAAACACTACTCCCGACAGATACACACGCACTCTCACACACACACTCCACGCTCCCGTTGTAAAGGGAAGACGGGGTGGGGGAGTAGACCGAGAGATCCAACCCATCCTCAAAATGCTCTCTTGGAATGCATTCCCATCCACACACACACAGGCACACACCCAAAGGAAGAAGAACAAAGAGCGCCGTGGCAGCATGTGGAGACACCAGTAGGAACATCAAGATGGGAGGATAAATCTGAAGAGAATGCAAGAAGAAGAAAAAAAGATGCTGCTTTTAAAGTATGTGCAGTTCACAAGTACTAAGAGAAGTGATGCAAAACTTAAGATAAAAAGATGCATATCAGTGTTATTTTTTACTGCACTCCTTTAATTTAAAAGCAAGCGGATAAATTATAAAACATATATAAAAATGATGGAAAACTGCCGATTAAGGCCAAAAGTAGTGAAATGTATCCAAGTCTTTGTAGTGGACTTCTGCCTCTTTGTGCTTCAGTGTTTTCAATTTCTATAAATTTTTTCGTTAAGCTTATCTAAATGTTCTAAAGAAAATGCAGTTTAGAAAGTTCATATAGCACAGGCAGGTGAATCTATCCAAAAGATTAATAATATCAATACCAAGTCGGAATCAGTATCTGTTCGATACTACGATGGTAAGATTGGTACTTTAGTTTCAGATTCCCTTCTCAAATTCTTTTTCTGTGTTGTCGTTTCTCAACTCTACCTAAAACAATATATTTCAGATTGTTCTCAAATTAAATTTTTTGAACATAAATCGTGTTAATATGTTATCCAAATGGTCTGTAGACACATATAAACTTTGTGCAAATTCTGTCCAAAGTTTCAACAAAATTAGTCCCAAGAAAAACCACAAAAAACATCAAAAGGACTAAAGTTTGATGGGGTCTGTACTTATTATTGGATCAATACCGATACCTGAGTAATACAAATAAAACACGAGGATCCTGGTGACTGCGCCAGCTAATACTGGAAGAAAACTAAAGCAGAAAAGAAAATAAGTTGCAATTCTGCATTTTTGTTCCCTGGCTTCTTTCTTAGGCTCTTCAGATCAATTTAGATATGAATATACTGTAGAGAACAAGAGGGAATATCTATTCATATACAGATGAAGGCATCCTGCACTTCAGTGTTTTGTGAGGACACTCGAGCTTTAATTCAGCAGCTGCCTCCTGCTGTTGACATGGGCCCCCTCTTATTAACCAACAGCAGAGCTATACCATCCAACGCATAACAGAGACATTAAAGTAAACATGAACACGACAGCAGTTTTTGGGAAGTTTCTGAAAACATCCAATAAACTCCCAGCGAACTCTCTCTTGGATGTAGAAATGACTCCCAGCTGCCATATTTCCCATCAAAAAAGATGCTGGGCGTAGCAGGTTTTTCTTGAAAATCCACCTGTGAACATTAAACCCATAACAGGTACTTAAAAAAAAAACAGACGGAAGAAAATCTCATTCAATTCTCTACAATCAGCTGCACTGTTACACACTTCTGACACTTGAATTCCCAACAGACCAAAGCCAAGTTTGCACATGATGTCAAGAGGACATATTGTTCAGGATGTGCAGCTTGGTCTTCCAGGCACGCAGAACCACTTTAAAGTCATTTTGTCGTCTCCTTTTCTCTTTCTCTCTCGCCGAAAACAAAACAACACTGGAGAATCGGCGCGACGACAAGCCTGCCGAGTCTTTATGGAAGACGGTTGAACTCTGTCAAAAATGACGAAGACGCCAGAGAGAGACATCATTGAAAGCACTTAGGAGCTGAGCAGGGGTTTGGCGATGGCTGTGATGTGCGAGTTGGTAATTATCCTGAGGAACAACAACACGGCGTAGCTCGCAAGGTTAAAGCGGTCCAGAGACACAATGCGCCTCTGCCTACTTGGAAAATCACCACGTTTACAAAGAAAATAACACCTGCCACTGAAAATGTAACATTACGAGTAACTTTTTGCTGCTTTAGAGGTTAATTTAGGGGACAGGTTTCAGATTAGCTGCATGACACATGGAGAATACATATCTGCAAAAGACGACGACTGTCGAGAGTAAAAGTATAATCGTCTACAGATCTAAGAACAGGTGACAGGTTTGCAGATGCAACGCAGTAAACAGCTTGTAACCTTATATTTAGGTTCTTTTTTCATCTTCATGGTTAGTTTGAGGATTATAACAGCTCTTCTGTCCTGTATTGAGCTCCATTCATCTCAACACCAATTACACCAACTTCCCTTCCCCAACAAAAGGAAAACATAAATCTGCCATGCCACCTACTTTCAGTAAGAAACTTGGTGGCATGGCACCTACTTTCTTGTTAGCTTTCAATCTAATTTTCTGGAATCAAGCTCAGAAAATGAGCTTGATTCCATGTTTTCAAAGTGCTGCTCCTTAGGGAAACAAATGAGCCAATCAGAAATTTGTCTGTATTGCCACATGGAAGTCATTTAAAGAAAGAACTGCTTTCTTTAGACAGCAGGAAATGATGTACAATTTAAAATCTGAGCACAACAATCTTTACTACAAAAATACAACATTTTACCAAGTATTCTATCTAGTTTCTAGTACAAATCTTTTCGTATACTTGAAATAATACAAGTTAACAGATGACTTTTCAGCAAGATGTAGGACCTTGTTCTAAGTCAATCAAGATTATTTCACTTGTAAGGGAAAATTTAAGGTTTTGGTTTTTTCTCTTTCTGCAGGTTTAGAGGCAGACTTCCAGGTTGCTGATTTGTGTTCTCTCTATGCTACTTCCTCTCCTCTACTTACTCATTTTGCCTTTCCATTTAAACCTTCTCTCCACTTTTCTTCCTTTCTTTTCTCCTTTTTTCTGTGTCTGTGTCCATCACATTTGAAATAAACCCAAAGAAATTTCTAAAAAAATTTATATATATATATATATATATGTATATATATATATATATATATATATATATATATATACGTATGTATACCAAGTGGAACTTCATGGTGAGAGCCGTAATGCTCCGCTTGTGAAAGTAAATCTGCTTGGCCTCACCTTGACAGTAAGAAAAAGTTAGAAAGAAAAGAAAAATGCCTTGTTATCAGTGAAATAATCTGCCAGTGAAACTAGTAACTTTTTAAGTAAAAACTAACAAATTATCCACTTAAAACAAGCTCCTATATCTTGCTGAAAAGCTACTTCTAAGTTAGTTTTGTCTTATGAGATATGTGCACTAGAAACTAGACCAAAAATATGTTTATTTTGTGTTTTCCCAGGGTTTACAATGTGGAATATGAAGTGTCTCAAACATCATATATATACATACGGTATTTACCCAAGGAGGTCCTCACAAGGTTGAGTCCATTTGCATATAGCATAAAAAAAAAAGGTAGCACCATAACTCTGGGCTATTGAACATGGTATAGTAGATAAACAGTGCAGTATACTGCCTGGAAAACGACAGGCACTGGCATCTTTACAGCTCACCATTAGCTCTCATCTGCCTGGAAAAGCTGCTAACGACAGATTTCATCCACCAGCAGTCACCGTGTTCACACCCAGTCTCAACACATTACCACAGCCCAGGTCACACTCCTTAGAACGGTGTAGAACATACGACACATATACACCCAACGAGCTCTAAAGGAGCATGTGATCTTCAAAACGAACTGAGCCTTAGGAACACTATAGGTTGCTTGTGCTTTAATCTTCTGTTGGAAAAAAAATATATAGAAGGTAGCTGGGACATGACAGACATGTAATGCTGTTAATTAACCATCCTTTTCATGCTCCGCCATGGCCCAAGCTGTTTGGGGAAAAGAACAAGCATCTAGAACGGCTCTCTGGGGACGATCAAACTGAACGTGGCAGCTTGCCTCAACATTATGGCTGGCGAATTGGAGGTCCAGTCTATACGGAGATATTCGGATATGGCAAACCTTTTAATATACATGTGGAAAATTGTTTTTGAATTTCAACTTAAGATATATTTTTTAAGTTAATGGGGGGTTTCTGGAAGCTTTTATTTGGTCATCTGCGAGTTTCTGTTTCTCTGAGGTGTAAAAAAGATTTGTCACATAAAGCACATCGAGCAGCACGAGAAGGCAGGTAAATGTTAGACGACTGCAACAATGAGTTGCAGTTTGCGGTCAAAACATCATCAGGTAAAAGTCCTGTGACTTTATGATTAGATGAGGCGAATATTAAGCTTTTTAGCAACAATTACCTGAGTGATTTTATTCACATAAACCAAAAGATGAATATGTGCATCATACTCACTGCCTAGTGAGGTGTATAACAGCCCTGTTTCACTTTTCAAGGAGCTAGAGACATTTTCAGAGAGAAAGTATGTGGAATACTAGATTTTAATAAAAATGTGGTGATCTTGAACTGAAAACTGATAATGTGTTATTTGTTAGCTAGATAAAAATCAAACATGTGACCAAATCAATACAGAAGGGCTTTTTCCACCACTACATAACTTTGCAGTAGCATAAAGTTGCAAAATGTAACTTTTATTTTAAAAATATGTTGTTGTTTTTTTACATATTTCTTAAAACTGTTACTATGTTGTGACAGAATGGTATAAGACAGATAATCTGTGGAGGAAAAAAAATAAAAAATTGAGCTCCTCTGCCTCCTTCCTGTGGTCCAACAGCTATCTACAGAAATGCACCGCTCAGTCAGAAACAACCAATCAGAGGCAGGAGGAGGGTCTTAGCGGGGGCGACTGTGGCTGTGTGGGTAGAGTAGTCAGTCATCTTGTGATTGGAAAGTTGTAGGTTTGATTCCAGCTTCCTCCTGCCACATGTCGATGTGCCCAAATTGCCTACCGAGCTGCATATTGGTGTATAAATGTGAGTGCGAATGGGTGAATGTGACTCTAGCGTAAAGTGCTTTGAGTGGTCAAAATGACTGGAAAAGCGCTATATAAGTTGAATCCATTTACCATTTTAGCGCTGTCAATCATTCTAGTGACTGCTACGCTACAGCTGCTTCCCCTCGGCGAAGTCTGTCATGAATGCTAACGCTAGTTAACATGGCGGATAAACAATTTTCCTGTAACAATAAGTTCTCCGCCAGCCCATTTAGCATTGAGTACATGAGCATGATTGACAGTGCTAAGCTCCTAAGAAGGCAGAGGAGCTAGATTTTTTCACAGATTGTCGCTCATACTCTATTGTCACAAACTAGTGACAGTTTTAGTCTTATGCTAAACAAAGTTTTATAAAAGTTACACACCCCAGCTTTAAAATGAGATGACATTCATGCAGGATGGACATGAATTCATTTAAAGGCAATTCTTTAGCAGGAGTTGTGATAAATGTGGCCTGCACTGTATAATTCTATTGTTTTATTCTAAAATGAAATACTTCAGAACGGCTCAATCTCCTGGTTAAAGTGCAATTTCAGCCGACCTGAGCAGCAGCCGTGCATAAAGACAACAGAAAAATCAGGTGCCAGTTTAACCGTGCAGATTAACAACCTCATCATGTAGAAATAGGGTTGACTGATGAAAGCCAGTCACCCTGTTAATGAGCAGACACCAGCAGCCTGCTCGGAGGGGAGGGGGCCGACAACAGAGACCCCCACCCACTCCTTCTGCCGTCTCCAACTCGTGCCCATCCCTCCCCGTTGCGCTGTTACATCTCATTTTCCCTCGATCAATCTCTGTGACACCGGTGAGCGTACATTCAGGTTGGGGTCAGGGCCGCTTGATGGAATTAGCGTCTTGGGGACGATGGATTACTCCACTTCCAGCCACCAGGACTGGTTCGCGGGTTATTTGCTCCCACAATGGCTGATCCCATTAAATAAATCAAGATTGTTGGTTTGTTTATATGGCACATAATGTGTAAAATTAGATCCTTTATGAAAAGCTCCATCACTCAGGATAGAAGGTGGGTGTGTTGCATAAATATCTATAAATGTGCTTTATTTGTTCCCTCAATGAACCCGTGGCTCCTCTTCCTCCAGTGATTCACTAATAATGAAGACAGGCACAAAGTAAACACACTTATCTGCAAAAATATTCACACCAGTTAAAGGCGCTTGCATTCTGTTATATTAAAAACCCCAAATTAACAAAAATATTTCCTAACTATTGTCAAGAAAATCCGAGGTCATCCCATTTCCCCATGCTGGAGATTTTATTTTAACAGTAACAATAAATAAAGTTACCTTTGAAAATAATCACACAGGTGATATCTAGACCCAACGGTAGACTTAGACCTCAATAAAATAAATCTGGTTGTGTGTGTTGTTTGTGTGTCCTGCAAACTTTGCTTTATTTCTACTTCTTTTCTCTATCTAATCATAAACAATCATAGTCAGTAAGTCAGAGAGATGAGACAGGAAGAGCAGGTTTCCTGAAAAAAGAGGAAGGAAGTTTCCAGCCTGCAGAAAGTTATAAAAATAGATGAGGCTGCTCCTTATTTCAAAGCATGAAAGTTTTAAAGAATAAAACCTAAACATTTTGAGTAAACTGGATAAGATTCAAAGTAAAATACTTATATTATTATTGGTTTACTTATAATAC
>CAEFZX010022309.1:0-127480 GCA_903066825.1 Alfaro cultratus | reverse complement strand
TATATATATATTCAGTATTTATAGAAACATAAAGTGAGCTAAAATGCTATGCTTTAACTGTTATCCAATCTTTTATTTTTAATCTTTGCTTATTTATTTAAATCAAAATGGCATATTATTTAGCATATTATATCCGTTTTGAAATAAACTTCGGTTTGTGGTCAATGACTACTGTCCATGAAATAAACTTTTCCTAAGTCCATGAACTTAGGAAAAGTTCGGCCCATGTTTCGTTTAATGGTTTTTCCGTAAATTGGTCAGAGTGAGGCCTCTCCTTCAACCGTCTTTGATGTCCACGTCCCCGCGGTGTCCGAGTCCAACCGGCTGCGATGTGTTGCGCGCCCCTGGTGTAGAAAAAAAAAACAGAGAAGGAAAACTTCATAGAAATGGCGGAGAGTGCTACGACGCTCAAAGGCTTGAGAGCCCAGATGGGTAAGCGAAAATAAAACATTAGCTTGTTGCTGTTAGACCAGTTTGTGCCGTTCGTCGTGGTAATGAGTTTACGATGTTTCCAGACAGCCGCGGCCGTTTGCCGGGCTGTTTGAGCGGCAAGCTTTCCTGGCTAGTAAACGTTAGCTCTCACTTCGGTCACCTGCTTACAATGGACGCAGACAAATCTGCAACTTCTCCATCTAAAGATAAACGTTGGTTTGACAAAGACACCCTTCTGGTTGAAGTTATTAACTTTACAAAAGCTAGGCTAGCTGATGCCACTTTGTAAAAGTTCCTGTAATTAATGTTAGCCACCGATACAACTTCATGTTTGTAGTTTGAAGCCGGATGACACTGAACGACTGGATTGCAGTATTAGCTTCTTCTTTTTTCTTTTTTTTTTTACTTTGTTTAATAAATTATTTAGTTGTTGCGCTATTTATTTTAGATAACAACGTGCCATGGATTTGCTGACACATAAGAATTACAGACGAAGCTAGCTAACTGCATGTAAATACCAAACTAGCTTTATCTATTTATTCCTTTATAAATTCTGTCAATAGTAAATAATTGATCATTTCAGCTCATTTTTAAAGTTTTGACAAGCTGAGTGGCTCTGTGCCCTATTGCTACAAACCAGTAGGCACATGGTAAATCAGCAGTTTTGCAGCTTCCTGGTTGAAACTACTTTATGCTGCATGATTCCCCCTCCTTCATGCTCCTATGCTGCTGGTCAGTTGTGTCTGTTTTGTTGGCATATGGCATAACCCCCTCCACTCTTAAGGGTGGATAACATCAACAATGGCTGACCTGAATTTCAGTAGAAAAGCTGGAGAGTCAGTCTCTGATTGGAGAGTTTAAATGTAGAGCTGTTTTTTAAAGAACCGCTCTACATTAAAAATCAGTTCAAATCTGTTTTAATGAGGTCTGACCTGCTGATTCTGGATTGTTTTCCCCCCAGTAACTAGCAGGTTATTTGATAGATGGTTGTTTATCTGACTTTTCCTGACAGAAACTGATATTGGTTCTGTCTTTGAGGTGTTTATTTATTTATTAAGAATGTGCGCTTGTAATTTGGGAATAGTTTGGTGGACACTTTATTTAAAGCCAAGAAATGCATCAGTGGTTGTTCCTGATGATTCTGGTTTTGATGAACAGGAGCTTTAGAGCCGACTAACAGTCCATTTTATTTTTCTTTTTGTTCTTTTTTCCACCTAGGATATTAAATATTCTGCATTTAGAAAAATAAAAGTTTCTAAATGCATTTTTAGTTGATCTGTTACTTTTATTAAACTTGACAAAAGTGCATCCCAGTACGTGGTGTTGGTTGATGCATTCGGGGTCCAAAAATGTCTGGATTTCTTAGATTTGGTGCATGTATATTGTATTGTATTGTATTATAGCATTTATATTGTATTTATTTTATTTTAGCTACAACTACTACTTGTGGTAGTTATTACTGTATTTTGTCTCTATTCTGTAACTGTGAAGTAATTTCCCTGCTGGGATGAATAAAGTAATTCTACGGTATTCTATTCTATTCTATTCTATTCTAAATGCAGCAAAAGGTTAATATTTTTCAGTCTTGGGCCTCAGATCACTAATCAGAGCCAAACAAGAAGAAAATAGTCGATTACGGTCTTTGTCTGATCAATTGGTGCGTTGCTATTTATTTGAGATCATGCTTTTCTTTGAGCTCTGATCTACTGATGATGGACTTTTGAGTTTTCTCTGGTTTGTAGGGATGCTCTGAAATAAAAATTTGGCCCGATATCTGCTTTTAATATTGCTGCTGTGGCCAATAATCAATATTTAGTGATACCATACTACATATTTCACAAACTTTTACACACCTCAGAAAATACAACCACACCGCTGCTTCAGTTAAACTTCCCATAATCTTTTGCTGCATCACCATCTTTGTCACGTAATGAACAAACACTACTTGTCCAACTTCCTCCACTTCCCCTACAGAAACAAACAGCATCAAGATGTTCACTAATATCGGCCGATACTGATGTTAGTGTCATTACATCCTGCATCTCCAATCCAATTTATCAACCAGCTGATTTAACTCTGGTGGATAATTAGGGAGGTCCTTGATTGGCAGATAGTTGCATGTGAAGCCGATCTTATCTGCCTCAACAAAGGTCTAAAAATCAGCCACTGTCCTCTTCCGCTCTGCTGTGAGGGAGGCTTGACTGACAGACTGGCCCACCAGGTCATGTCTTATGTTTGCAGTTTGCATTTCAGACAAAAAAATGGTATAAATCGGAATCGGCAGGTCAGGCTTTTTAAAGGTCGTAATCGCCGATTGGCCAGAAAACTGCAATTGATGCACCTCAAATCTATAATAAAATGTGTTTAAGATTGTTTTATGTAGAGTAACATATAATCCCAATGATTGCATCAAATCATACATACCTAATCTTTTTTATTTATTTTATTAACCTCAAAAAATGCACCAAAGCATGTGCTGTTTGATGCATTTATTGCCCGAAAATGGTGAGAGTTAAACATTTTTTGTGCATTTAATCACTAATAATTAAAAGAATCAGGTTTTTCAATACATGAATTGCCACTCAAGAAAGAGTTGTCCAGTTCAGTCCCTGACTGACTGACTGTTGCATCTCTGTTTCTCTTTATTTATTTTTCCTAATGTGACACTGTCATTGACCTTACTTTGGGTTCGGTCTCATGGTCAGAAACCTGCTTTGTTAAGCAAAAGAATCCCTGCATTTTTTGGATGCAGATCCATGTGGGTAGACTAAAACAGCAGTCTCTATCAGTGCTTTTCATCGCTGCTTTACTGAGCTCTTGGATGTTTACTGCGTTTGCATCTGTGGGCATGAATGCTCAGCTTGTTATGGCTGCAGCAGCAGTCGGGCTCGTGTGTTTGAGCGATTTTTAGGGTATGAGGGAGTTCTGTGCATACCCAATTTGGGTGTAGGCACGTTTTTTTTACTCCTGGCTACAAGTGAACTGCATTTAGAGCTGATCTTCCTGTTTTCCCCTTCACTTTTCCAGTCAGTATTTTCTATCTGGAATTTGCGTCCACCCAGTTCTGTGGTTTTATGAAAATGTCCACAGAGTTTAAAGTTACGTGTCGGAATTCTAGCTTTGTGAGGAATTAAAAACGAATCGTTTGATTGACCTTGAGTCAGACTAGAGGACCGACAGTGATAAAATAATGCAAGGAATCCGACTCGTGGGCATTGTGTCTTCCACAAGAATGTGAGGAAGGAGAAGATTTACCCTGCAGTTTGAAAGAAATCACACAGCTGCATGTGAAAATGCAAGCTTACACTGACAATAAATGAATATTTCAAAAGCAGAAAATCTCAGTTTCTACTTTTAGTTGTTTTTTTTAATTGATGTCTGAGTTATGTTTTTATTTTCCTAATTCTGGTTTTGATTGTAATTTAAGTTTATAGGCTAGGTTAGGTCAGTGCATCCATCTATACAAACACACAAGAATTTGAATTGCAAACTAAGTCAGTTTGTTTATATATCATCACTAAAGTAATATAAGCCTATGTGGCAATGATGATTTTATATTTACTTTGTCCTTAAATATCTCTTTAACTGTCTTGAACTGCTACTATTTCTCTTTAATTTGTTTAGTTTTTATGTAACAAATCTGGATGCACAGACCATTAATATGTGATTCAGTTAAGTTTAATTTAATATCCTGATAAATGACCCATGTCGCTGTATGCACCTAAACATTGTTTTACTATTTTGTCCTCTTATGAATATTTATTACAAGAGATCATGGACTTTGCTGCTGAACCACTGGACAATATTTCACCTTAACTAAAGAGATATTTACCTAAAAATATAATTTATGTAAAAAAAATAAATCCTCCAATATTGTTCCACATTGGAAAAATTTCAGTGGATCAGAAATAAATCGACAGAAACACAAAGTAAAAACATTTAATTCAATTTCAATACAAGTTTAAAAAAAGAAAATCTTAGGAGCTACCAAAAATAAAACTGAAATAATAAATAGTTAATAAATAGTAAAAATAGATCCTAAATGGAAAGGTGCATTTAATTCAGTTGCACTGCACAGATTGAGTGTTCTTTTATATTTGTTAATGAAACAGGATATATGAAGGAAAATGGAGATCTGTGCAAAGAACAGCAGGAATGTAAACAGATAATCTGTTTGTTGGGAACAGTGCTGATTGTACAGTTCCAACAGCTGCTGGTAGCGAAGGTCTGCGTTTTGCTCCTGTGTGCATTTAGGAGATATATCTTGGATATAAATCTCAGACAGATGGGAAAGTTGGAGTATGCAGCCATATTAAAGATGATAAGTCATTTTTCAAATAGTTTAGTTTTTCTGCAGGGTTTACAAATAAAGTAATTTCAGGTTGACAACATTTCTGCTGGCTCCTTTGAAAAGCATAAAACGGATTCTGCTTTTTTACAAAGAAGTACATGAAAAGAAAAGTAAGAAATTCTGTTGATTAAACATTTGTAGGATATATGAATAAAAATGATAAATGCCTCTGTAAGAAAAAGAGGTGTACCCAGAGGAGAGAACTCTGTCAAACTGTGATGTGTCATCACTTCCTTCTTACTGCAAATAGCCGAGGCTTACAGTTGCATAAACGGGCCTTGGTAATCCTATAGTAGATCTAGTGTGTGTGTGTGTGTGTGTGTGAGTGAGTTAGCTTTTATCTGCAGCGTCATCTGACCTGAGATCCTGAAGGTGACAACATTAGATGATTGGTTGTTTGAGATTTTATTTCTGGTGCTGCCAAAGAATATTTTAGTTATTTTAGATATAATTGAGGATATACAGTATATTAACTCCACTTCCATTCTGTTAAAATAAAAAATCAGGTTGCCATCCTGCCCTGGGTAGAAACCTGACCCCTCTCCTCTCCTCCTCTCTCTGTTGGTCACCTGACCTTGAGATGGCTGTGTGCATGCAAATTACCCCAAAACCTGAAAAAGGATGTAAAATATTCAGCTTAGCAACTCATCATTGCACTCAGAACAAACTCAGGAAACGGTGAAATAAAATACTTAAAAATGTTCCTCATTTGCTGTTTGGTCCTAAATAATTGATGATGATCAATATTTTAGGTACATTTTCAATGCTGGCCCATGGTTTCAAAATACCACAGCATTATGGGCCAGATTGTGATTCGTTCATCAGCTGTTCTGGTTGGGTCCATTTCTTGGTGCTGTTTAACTTTTAAAGGCTAATTTTAAGACATTTTGCTTGAATGGAATAATGTGAAACTATTGTTGTGGAGGATCATGTTAATTTGCTTCAAAGAGAAATAAAAAAAGGATGTAATTCAAAGGGTTTTTAAGAAAGGCAGGGAAATATGGCTGGAAAACATATCACCATGTAAGCATTTTATATCAGCTTGTATCAATAGTTATTATTTTTTTGTTTTACACATTCTTTTCTTATTCATTTTTACTTTTTAAGCAGTTATGGGGAAAAACCTCAAACTTGCTCCCACGTACTCAGGGGTACTGAGTATTCTGAGCCGCGCACAGTTTAGATTTTATACTCAAGCATATTTCTACATTTCTAGTGACAAATTCCCTAATTTTCCATTATCCAAACGAATACTAGCCAATTTGATGAACTAGTTGGGCTCCTAGCTCTGTTGAAAACAAAATGTCTGCTCATTTGTTACAAGAAAAGTCCTGCTTAGGGCAAATAAAATGTTTGAAAATGAAATGTCTATAGTTAAATGGTGGAATAAAAGGTGGATTTCTTCTAGTCTGAGCTGGAACGGTAAAATGGTTATTTCCTTCAAATATAACAGCTCACTAATTGAGATACTTTCAACCCTACTGAGCAAAAAAGGGATTGGATTGTTTTTAAGATTCCTGTGTTGACAGTGGCTTTTAAATGCTACATACGTATATGGTCTAACATGCAGGAAAAATATAGATATATATTTTTAAACGTCGCCTGCAGGTATTTTGGTCTGCATATTCATCCTGTGACGACGCATAGTTGAACAAAAGTGTGTCCACTTCAAGTTCTAAATACCACAAGGTCCACCCTTATATTTAGCAGTTCAGACACTTCCTGAGCAACAAGCAATTTAGCTGCAACTTGCTGCAGGACACAATATGGAGCACAGCTGAAATTTAAAAAAAAAAACAACCTAAAAACAAACCAGCTCATCTAACTTGAATTTTTCATACATGTGTTTGACTGACTCAGTGTTTGACTGAGGCTATTAAAATATTACTGTTGATGTTGTTACAGTTGGTTCAGACTATTGTAATACAAACTGGCTTGTTTCCTGTTTTGTATGTTTTCTGGTTTTTTCATGTCCAAGCTGCAGAGTTGAGCAGCTGGGTCATCATTTGCCCCCTGGTGGTCTTTATTACCCGCTGTATGAAGCCCTTTGGCTCAGTGCAGAGCTGACTCTAATCAATCAATGTCTGGCCTGTTCCTGATGCTTTTCCACCATCTTTTATGACTCAAATTTGCTAAAAATGCAAACATTAATAGACAGAAACTTTACAATCCCTTATTCCTAAGGCAAACTGAGCTGAGATCAATTACATTGTTCAGTTTTAAATGATGGTCAGATAAGAA
Organism: Alfaro cultratus; assembly: GCA_903066825.1. Lineage (NCBI taxonomy): Eukaryota > Metazoa > Chordata > Actinopteri > Cyprinodontiformes > Poeciliidae > Alfaro > Alfaro cultratus. The sequence goes on along the minus strand of CAEFZX010022309.1, from coordinate 120,456 downwards.
TTATAAGCTACATTTGAATCATAGGCCAAAATCATTTTGCCTAGTTACAGCTATTGGTCGGGATGGAAACCAGCCTCCAGAGAGTTTAGCTTCCAGAATGTGCTTGAGATGTTTTAAAGAGTTCGCAGTTTGTCTTATCATCAGTAGATATATGTTAATGTGTGCTGATCTCCATAGTGATGGCGTGCTGAGAGGGAGCTCCTCTCATTGACTCTCTTCATTTCTATGAGCACACCTGGCTCTCTGCAGTTCGGTTTGGAAACACTCTTCTCCGTCTCCTTGAAGCTTTTTTTTATTCAAGAATGAAAGATGTGTCTCTGGAGAGCTGTCTGCATCTTATTCTAAGATGTTTGTCATATTTGCAACCATCTGTCATGTTGATATTGTTGAAACTCGGGATTTAAGACAAATCATGAAAAGATTAATGTTGGTCTCATAAAGTTCTACACACTTTGATACTTACATATGATGTTGTTTTATTTAAATAGTCTGCATTGTCAGTTAACATCTGCTATCTAAAGTTCTTCCTTCCTGTCAGCTTTTGCTTCCCTCTGAGGCTGTTTACTGAACTTGAAAGTCTAGCATTTAAAAAAAACAACTAAAAGGGATTTTTTTTTAAATTGCAGTTTATTTTGAGTCTCCTGGAGTCTCGTATGTTCATAATGTTGAGAGATATATTAAATATGAATGGATTGTTGTATTTGACACTTTTTCTCTATCTCTCTGTCCATGAACCATCTTTTTGAATCATTTCATGCCTCAGAAAGATTGAGAAACGTTTCAGTCTTCCTAAGCTGCTCAGAGTTTAACCTTTCAACATTTACAGTGTCTTTTTCTGGCCCTTGAGTGACAGATTGCATTATGTTTTAACAGCGTACCTGTAGCTTTTTGCAAATGCAAATATATCCCATTAATTGTAGCTTTATTTGTGTTTTTTTCTGTTTTAGTGTAATTAGGTCAACTTGAGTATCAATAAAATATTGATTTTGCATTCATGCAGTGCAATCCAAATTTGTAATCAGATACTGACCTTTGGTTCACTCTCAACTGGAACAGAAGAGGAAGACTATGTCTGTAAAAGAGACTTGAACCCAGAGGTGTCGATTACATTTTCAGGTTTACATAAAAAAATGTGAATATTATGAAAAATTTCTGTTTTTGCCACTAATTTCAGAAAGTGAAACTCCTACAGTATTTAGATTTATGTCTTTATTTCTCCAAATTTCTAATTTTAGAAAATTAGAATATTGTCAGAAAGTTAAATATTTTCACACCCTAATAATTCAATTTACTCAAAACACCTGTAAAGGTTTCCTGATCCTCCTGACTGTCTCAGTCTGAGTCAGAAAGCTACACAATCATTGGGAAGACAGCTGAACGCTTAATGCTTTTTACTGCTTCCATTCTATTTTCAGCTGGACTTGGTACCGACCCACAGTACCAAAGGTACCAAAACCTGAGCTTTCATTACACTTCAGCAGAACCACAGACTGATTGCCTCCATGCCATGCTGCATCAATGCAGTAATTTATACAAAATAAGTTCTCTAAAAGCCACATGAATGCATAGATACTATGTTTGAAATCCCAAACAGGTTTTATTCAAGATGTTCAGTTTTAAAACAGCATAATTTTACATCCTTGGGTAAGCAATAAATGTTTAAATATTTTCCAATAAATCTTTACTTCACCATTAACAACAAAAAAAGTTGTGACACAAACTGATCAAAAGTTTGCAAAATGTCACTTTTCATGACATCTTACTGAAACATAACCGTTCGGGTGATTTTTTTTTTTTTTATATACATACATATATTTCTTTTTCATGGAGAAGAGATAGTTGACCATTCTTACTGAAGGAGACATGTTGCTGCATAATTAAAATGCAATCTTAAAAACATAGCATTTCTGTCTTCCTACTTTCTCCAGAAATTCAATTTGCCAAATATTTTGACAGTTGATGTCATATATTATAATTTTATTTTCAAAAATGTTGACTTTAAAGTTCGAGTACACAGAGATTAAATGTAGACCATGTGGGGACACAGACAGATATTTGCTATGTTTATACTTTCTGTCAATATTATTGATAAAAGATGTGACTTTAGGAAGTCAAACGTAATGTGACCTTTCATCTGACAGTTTTTGAGTATTAATGTCTAGCAAATGCTCTGATGGATGTTAATGTGGCTGGAATATTTTTTTTAACTGGTTCTAGTTTTGTCCTGAAGCAGCATGAATAACTTTTAATACCCAACATTGGAGGTTTATTATTTGCACCTCAACTTTCTGGGTGTCTTTTAGGGAATCAGATCTGCTGTAATATTCCCTGAAGTTTATCTGCTCATGTCTGCACTGCGCTTGTTTTAGGGTTTGGATTTCCTCTCAGTTCTGCTCCGTCATCTGGAAGGGAGTTGATTTCCATGCAGACGGGCGGATATATCATGTTACTCTGCAGTGTGAGAAACCATGATTAGTGCTTGTATGTGTTCAAGATGATTTGGTTACCACACAACAACAAAGTAAACGTCATAAAAGCAGAAAGTGTAGCACTGTGGAACTTCTTCCCTTTATTCACTTGTGGTTAATTTTACTGGTTCTGCAAATTATTTTTGAATGTTTTGCTTTATAAAAACGTTTTAGCCCTTTGAAAAAACTTTAAATATTTTGTTGTGACAATGAATAAAATATTTTGCTGAAGACTCGGTTTCTATATTTTAGCTCCAACCATGCTTTCTTAACGTTTAGGAAGAATGTTTTCGGTCAATTTTTCCCTCTTTGCCAGGATGCAAATTATGATTTTAGCTTAGCAAAGTTTCGTGAGCGGACAACACATAACCATATGATGCAAATAATATCCAGATTTAGAACATGGATGAATTTTTTTTTGAGTTAATGCAAGTCTTAAATTAAGTTTTTAGACTTAATTAACAGAAAACTAATAATTTTGATCTTATAGTACTATTTGTCGACAGTATTTAGTTTTGAGTTGACTTTTTATGGCTTTTGCAGTTTTATATATGATGCATTTTCTCAAAGGTACTTGTTTTTTATTCACTCAGTAAGCATGCAGGGGTTTTCTCTCTTTGCTGTGTTCAACTGTTAAACATAACTGGAGGAGATTTTTCTAATTTTGCCACATTACAGCCAATAATTTTAATGTATTTGACGTAATAGACCAACAGAAAGTGGTGCATATTTGTGAAATAGAAAGGGATGCATGGTTTTCATTGAACCATTGACTCACCATGAACCCTTGTGCATCTGGCTGTATGTTTAGTGGATGTTATTGGTAAATCTTGGAATTGTGATAAATGCATGTTTCTCACTCTTTCTGGCTCATGATTCCAACAGTCTGGATGTTAAATTGAAATGCAAATGTGAGTTCAAGATGTTTTGAACAACTTAGCCAACAGTTGGTGCAATCCAACGAGTCGTTTGTGGTATTAATTTGCACACAGTTTGATTGGAAAGACGACTTGCTATGCAACAGAACCCTGTCTTCTACATCTTTGATTTGTCCTGTACTTGATTTGTGCCCAATTTCAAACTGGACAACCATTTTTCCTTTTACTTCATAAATATTTGCCACTTTATGTTGATCTAACTCATAAAATTGCAGTATAATGTGACTCAAAGTTCAAAGACCAAATTTTCTTGTTACATCACATAAAATACACTTTGGTGCTATAAATAAACAGAAATAAGTAGAAATACTTGTTTGCTAAAGTTTCGGTTCTATATATCATTACTATATGTTCAACTGAGGTCACTGCTTTTGAAAAATGTCAAAAGAATTTCATATTTGGTTTTAGAGTAGGCGAGAGCCTTCCAGGGCAGATTTTAAAGTGACAGTCAATAATGCGAGTATCACAGGACTGCTGGTCGTTTTGCTCTTTGTCAGCAGTTCTGTAGTGCTGAATGCACAGCAACCAGAGGAAAAGAAGCTCCTGATTGATTCCAGGGCTCATAAAACAATAATCACGTCCTCACCATTTCCTTCCCTTGTGACCTCTGGGTTTTCAGTGCAGCAGAGAACAATGATGGTCGTAGTAGAAAGTTGTGCTCAGTAAGTACAATACAAAGCACAACTTTTAAACAGTTGATTTAAGACATTTTCAAATATAGAGTTGGCAATGAGAAGGAAGATATGGGTGATTATTCCAAATCGCTCAATAAATCTTTTGCAGCAGAGAAAAGCATGTCATTCTTACATGCTAAAATACTTCAGACTAAATTATATCACAATATTTTATGCTACTATTGTGTTTTTTAAATAACTGTATGGTTATTAATGCATGACACACCTTTCAATTATTCTTGAAAAATATTCTCATTTGAAATATAGACTTCTTCAGGACGTCATTTACTTTTAAAAAAGTGTGATTTATATCACTAAACTGCACACAGTAACTGCATTTAATCATATTTCCAAATTTACTGATATTTATTGATTTTCTTGTGAAAAAAAAACAATGGAGAAAATAGCAAAATAACATTTCCAATCATACTGTCAGTTTTGTTTTTATTCAACATCAATAAGGGAAATTTATTAGGAAATGTTGAATCAAAAGTCTTAATTTTTCATGATAAATGCCCACTTGTACCTCATACTACTCTATGCATGTAGGATTATGCAATTATATCCATTCATAATGTGTGTGTAGTTTGGTCTGTAAGTCCTGGATGTCCTTGTTTCCCCTCACAGCTGCGGCTGCACAGGCACAAGCCGAGGAGCGGCGTAGCTTAGCAGGGAACAGTCCAGGACCTTCAGCCGTCTCCCCATCCAAACCTCAGGGCTGTAAGCCAGGTACATGACACCACACACTGACACAGATACAATCAAAGCTTTCTCACAGCTTTTATCTTCCATAACGTTAACACGATCCACCTCCGCCATCCTCCTAGTGTGGCTTAAAGGAGGTTAGTCATCATCTTATTACTGTAACAGTTGCCAAAGCTCATTAATGACAGTCACATGCACACATCTGCTTGCACCACACAAAGCCTTCGTAGCACTCTGCTTCTGTGAAATTCCCTTGCAAGTTGTCTGGGTTGCTGTACATGGTTTTTAGTTTTTAACCTACTTTATACCTTCATGTCTTCAGTTATTGACGGCGCCGCACTTAGAGTAGACGACCGGCTTCGAGTGGCAAAAGAGAGGCGAGAGGAGGCAGAAAAACAACACGGTAAGAGAAGAATATGGCTTACTTTCTTTCAACTGCTTAATAAAAGCATAGCATGCAATAGATTAATTAAGAATGTGTGTCACTACTAGTTATAGCTTCAATGCCAAATGGCTTTTCATTATAGAGATTATGCCACACCCATAGATGAAGCACTGCAGATTAAGTTTCTGGTTTTCAGTGGCGCACTTTAACAATCCTTAAATGTTGTCAGCTTTACGGGAATCCCAGATCATGGAGCGGGAGCGCAAAGCTAAGCTGCAAGTGGAACGCCAGCTGGAGGAACGTCAGAAAAAGCTCGAGGAACAGCGGAGGAAGGAGGAACAGAAACGATTGGCTGTGGAGGAGAAGAGGAAGCAGAAACAGGAAGAGGAAAAGGTAGAGTTAATTGTTTTCTTATATCACATGTGTCAAACTCAAGGCCCAAGAGCCAAATCTGACCCACCATAGCTCTTTATGTGGCTAGAAAGAGCTATGCCACATAGCTCCTTATAGCTATATGGCATAGACTCCAAATTAAATCAGTAAATGCCTTCATTTTTTTCAAAATTCGCAAAATTCACACAAAATCAACAGATCCCTACATTGTTTCTGATTTTACTGCAATTTTTTCTTTCAAAATTGATCAAAAACATTAGGCTAAAGTAACTGCTGCCTTACCCTTACTTGGTGTCACGTTGTAGTTCGTGATTGATGCAGTGAGTAATAAAGAGTTACATTTAACATCATACATTAGTGCAAATATTCCAAAAATCCTTCCAAATATTTCTGAATTAGCACCACGATCTGTGATTTTGATTGCAAAAAACACAAAAACATTCACAAAATTCTGGAGGGACTGATCAGCGTGAACAATGTTCAATATTATTAATAAATAGATGTTTGTTTCAGGATTCAATAGGTGTTTCTTACAATTAAATATTTTAGCGGTTTAATGGGTTTTATCAATACATTCTGGCACAACCAGCCCTTTAAGAACAGTCAGATTTTTGATGTGGCCCAAAATGAAACTGAGTTTGACATCTTAAATTGATCACCTTAGATTTTCTTAAAAGCTAATTTTAAAGCAATAAGATCATGGTTTATTTGTTCTAGCTCTTGTGCAGTGAAGGACATCGATATATTTCCACCCTTGGAGTCCAGCCGTGGCTGAAAACAATGACTTGTGTTTTCTTTTGCTCTGTCCTGGTCGCTGTTCAGGAGCACTACGAGGCAGTTATGAGGCGAACACTAGAACGCAGTCAGCGAGTCGAGCAGAGACAGAAGAGGTGGTCTTGGGGAGGATTGTCCGGAGACCAAGATGGACGAGCAGGTACAGGACCTTTGTGTTTGTATATGCTGATTAAACTTTAGGGGTTTTTTTTGTTTGAGGCATAGTAAACTTTTCAAAACAAGACTTCAATGTTTTCAAGTTGGTTCACATCAGCAGACACAGCAGGTTACGCTTGCTTAATATGCATTAAAAAAAGATTTACAGAAAAATTGCACCATGTTCTTTGTGCCTCGCAAAACTCTTCATACTCTGTTGAACTTTTCCATGTTCTTTATTTACATCTACAAACTTCAAAGTATTTTACTCCGATTTTATATGATAGACCAAATTAAAGTAGCGCATAACTGGGAAGTGGGGGGTAAATATGTGGTTCTCAAAACAAGTAAAAAATTTAAAGTTTGTTGTGCATTTTTAGTCTGTCCCCTTCATTCTGATACCTCTAAATTAAATACAGTGAATCCACATCGCCTTTATAAGTCCAGTGTAATTTAGTTGCATTATGAAAACAGCTGATTTGTGAAGGCCTGCGAGGTTTGTTAGAGAAAATTATTGAGCGAATAGCGTCATGACGATCAAGGAATATGGCAGACAAGTCAGAGAAACAATTTTTAAGTTATATAACAACACCCCAAGTTTTAAAGCTGACGGTACACTTTTCCATCCATCATCTGAAAATGAGGGAGAGTTTTGTCCAACTGGCGACTTTGGAGCTGAAGTAGAAGATGCTTCCCACAAATATGGTCTTTATGTAAGATTGGCTTGAATAAAAGCCTCAACTCCAGTTTGTCATAAACTGTATAAAAAACTCCAAGCATGTGGAATAAGGTACTCTGACTACATGAGGTTAAAATTTAACATTACATTCATGTGAAACACGGGGTGGATGTTCACCTTCAAGCAGCTCCAGAACCCATGGATTATTTTCCTTCCATATCAGAGTTTTGTGCTACTTTTTGTTTGTGTGTCACAAAAGTTCTCAGTAACATGCATTAAAGTTTGACAAAATGTGCAAATATTCAACTAGTATGATTAGTTTTAAAACCCACTGTAAAACACTTGTTATTCAGATTATTAGCTAAACTTTGTAATTTTTTTAACTGGGAGATTAACCACATCAACAAAATCCATCTGTATAACTTCCAGATGTCATGTACTGTGTTATGAATATTGTTCTGTTCTTCGTGTGAAGGATGTGTCCCGTCCTCGTGTTTTTGCTCCACTCAGAGCGCTGTGTTTTCCCACAGGAGATTCTGACGCCAGCATCTCTTCTCCAGTAGCTATAGTTGTCTCCTCTCCCTCGCCAGAAAAGCCACCAAGGAGTGGACAAGGTTTTGTTTGTTAATTTGTTTACCTTTGTGCAGCATGGACTGTCACTGGCACCACAAATGGCTTGTTTACCATCTGTCCTTTCCACCGTCACATGTTGTCTCATCTACTCCTTGCCTGGCACTAACTGGCTCTTTTCACTAACAGTTTTGTTTGTTTTTTTTCTGAGGCATTCATCCAGAAAGTTCACTAGGTTTGGTTTTTGGCTTCACGTGTGGCTTTCTCACTCTCACTGTTGAGCAGGTTTGGTCAAAATATTGGATTTACTCCTGTTTCTGCTATTTCTAAGAAAATTAACAGCAGGTAGATATATGGAAAAGCAGTAATTCTCTACCATATATTGCACATTTATTATCGCAAAGTCATTTTACGCTGTAAGCTTTGCAAAGAAATGTTTGGACTGCTTTAAATACTAACTTAATTGCACAACTACCATCAAATCAGGGTGTTTATGCTAATCATGTATATCTGAAAAAACTAGAAAAAGTTCAATATTTTTGTCACTCATTTCAGTATGTGAAACTTGTACAATATATAGGTCTGTCAAACATGGATTGAATTATTTCATGCCTTTATTGCTTAGAATTTTGATGATTATAACTTACTGATCACAATTCAATGTCTCAGAAAACTACAATATTGTAAAAAAGATGAATATTGGAATCCCATTGTGTCAGCTAATGGTTGTCCTCCAGCATGTATCCACACATGTTCATAGAAAGTTAAGTGGAAGGAAAATAAAATTAACAGGAATAAGTGCAGCCTTGAGAAGTTTGTCAAAGAAACAGTGCAGATGACCTGAAGGCTGCTTTCAAACCAATCTGGCTTCCAGCAACCTTAGCAGAACCACAGAAGGCCCAACAAAGCATTGAGGCCTTAGAAATTAATATACGTGGCTGAAGCATCACATCTGTCCTTTGTTAATATTATGTAATATTCAAAGGCCGAATTCGGGGTTTTTCATTATCTGTAAAGCTATAATAATCAAAATTACAAGGCGAAAAATGTGAAATGGGTGACAAAAAATGTTGACTTAATATATTCAGTTTTTTGTTTGTTTTTTTAGACATACCTGTATGTATTGATACACTCACCAGAAAATGTTTCAAAACGGCTTCAAGAAGTTCTGGTAAAGCCGTTAAGTAACTGCTTTTAAGTTGTAGCCAGTTCATGTTGCTTAAAAGAAAATAATTATGTAATTTGTTTCAAGCAGCTGGATAAAATCTACATTTCTAGTTAGCCCAATTCAGAAGGATTAAGAGTTTAGTTGGATATCTGTTTATTTATCAGGTATCTGGCAGAACAGCATTCACCAGCATCATCCCATGTTTTCTGATCCTATGTAGCCCCAAACAGCAGGCGCTGGACATAATCTGTTTTATTTAATAGCTTCAATAAAATAAGTGGGGATTACAACCAGAATGAGTGTAAATAGATTCTGGTTGGAAGAAAAGATAATAATCTGTTGCATTCTCTTTAATTAATCAAACTATCAAAAGAAATCAAAACACATTTAAAATGATTTATGCACTTTGGTATAAAGTGATTTGTTTATTAGAATGGGGAAGGGTCAAATTGATCCACACATTTTGCAGTTGCTGGACAGTATATTGTATAGTGAGCAGTCTATACATTAATATAGCAGTCTATATTAATGTGTAGACTGCTACCAAGTATGTTATGCATTTCTTCAGAAACCCAAACACTGAAACATGCTGCTTATTTTCCTTGTCCAGTACAATAGATCCAAGTGGGACTATTGATTCCAGTGATTGCTTTAGGTAATTTTGCCCATCCCTACAGCTGTGCACATCCAGGTGACACATTGAAACCATTCAAATGAAAATCAACAAAGTGCCACTATTGTCTGTTGTTAATGCTGTCTGGTTATGGTTGGCTAAACCCAGCATCTGTTGTCTGCTGACTACAAACTGGCTTGTTCATGTTCTGGATTTATATTGCATTAACTGAATGTTGCATAAAAAGCTCATATAACTGGAAGTAAACCTGATTATTTTCTCTTAAAGGAGTTAGATAGTAGTAGAGCCTCATAGTCCCTTGCCTGCACCTTAAGTCCCTTCCCTATTGGCTGCCCTCCGGTAAATCCCTCCTCCCTTGTCTGTTCTTCCTCCCTGCTTTTAGCTGACAAGCGCTCCACATCCACAACTAACCTGAAACAGCCGGCCGAGGCTGGCATCAGCAAACGTTTATCCTCCTCCTCTGCCACCCTCGGTAAATCACCTGACAAAAGTAAGTCCTTCCTCTCCCTCCTTCTCCTCAGATTGCTTTCCAATGCTCTGACCCCATGCAGTGAAATCCTCTTAATGTTTTTTAGAGTAAATATGCACAAACTGTGTGATTAACAAGGTTTCTTCAATCCTCTCCCTGTGTCTGTACTAATTGTCTAATCTGGTACAATTATTTCACATCAGCTCTTGTCATGTGGATCCATAGAACTACTGCCTGTACTTACTAATTGTGTATTTTTATTAACTGAATTGAATTTTCTGATAAAATCTGAGTTTTAGTCACCAAATGGTAAAGTTGGAGCCTTTTTCATTTTGGTTGAAATTTGTCATTTTAATTGCTATTATTTTCCATGTGGAAACATGTTTTAATTTCAAAACTGCCTGTTAGTAAAACAGTGTTTATTTCTATTATTTTGAATGATTATGGCTTACATCTCCCAAAAAATTCCAAATTGTATTGATCAGTAAGTTATACTCTTGAAAGTTGAATATAAAATAATAATTGTAATCCATAAAATGCTGTCTGTGTACTGTACAGTATAATATCTATCCCATACTAAGTTAGGAATTTTTATAATTGACTTACCATTTGAATTAGATGCAGCATGTTAAGGTACACCTTCTTCTGTTGCATGTTTTCCTTCCACTCAACTTTCCACTAATATTCTTTGATACCAGATTTTGTTCTTTAGCAGATACCTTTTGTTGCTATTAACTATTTGTAACTATTTGAAGGACATCTGTCAAGTCAGCAATTACAAATCTGTATTTATGATCCTTTTTCCACAATCTCCAATTATAAGATGTAACCTATAATCATTAAAGATAACGGAAACAAATGCTTGAAATTCATCTATATTCTGTTAATAAATGGCTTCAGTTTTTTATAAAACGAAACTATGTACATTTTAAACTATGTCAGGTGATTGGACATTTTTCAAAATAGATTTGTTTTCACCTCTAAGCATTTTTTATTATTTGTACTTCGCCTTAAGCATAAAGCAGTAAAATACAGTCTAAGAGACTTTTCTAATAATAATTTTAATAATTTTTTTCAGCTAATTTTATCTGTGGGTGTTTGATTATTGTCTCTCAGGTGTTAGGCCGAGGAGTTCGTCTTGCAACCGGTTGCCAAGCAATGGCACGGCTGCTCAGGCCTGTAAGGGAGATGGCAAACAGCTTCAGGTGGAACAGACAGGTGCAGACGATCCCCTCTTCTGTCCTTATTATGCTTCTAGAACCAAAACCGGGTCACATCGCATCACTCATCAGAGCGGTGACACATTTTCAGCTCTGAAACTGCTTAAAACTAAACTGAGTGAGCTTTCTAAGTCTTGCTTGTATGAAAGCCTTTCAGCTGTTGGGCTTATTTCGTCTAAAGTGTGTTTTTGAAGGAGAACGTTTGCTCAAACAGTGGTAAAGCTTGTCTGTGTGTTTTCCCATTATCTCTTAAACTAGGGCGTCAGCTGCTGCCAGCGCTGACCCTGGTGACTTGCATAAGGCCAAACGAAGCGCACATGACTCGCAAACTCTTTCCTGGGCTTTTTTACTTGTTGACTCCCTCCGCAGTGTGTGATTGGCTATAACTCCACTCTCATGTCTGTAGGACGCTCTGTGAAGAAGAGAAGTTCCTCCCTCACACGAGTAAGTGTGAGCAGAGCACAGACCCCTGCCAAGCCTGAAAAGGGGACAACGGACGATCAAGGTGGCTAGCATGGAAAAGCAGCATGCATTGCTCGGGTCGCCTCCTTTTTAACAACAAGCATTCAGCTTCCTTTTCCTAAGCACTTCTGACAGAAATGTTTATATCAGTTGAGTGTTGTGGATGTCATGGTTGGTTTTGGCTTGTCTTCTGCTCTTTAACCACATCTTTTGCACTGAATGGTCAATTTATCTTAAAGCAGATGCTATTCTTCACTATACTGTTGATGTTTGTAATAAAATACTTAGGGCTGGATGATATGGCTGAAAAATGTATCACGATATAATCATTTCATATCAGTTGTTGTTGATGATTGTGAGTATAGATAATTGTTGATTCTTTTTTTTAGTTTGAAATATCTGAAATACTGACAAACTGGTGGTGTGACCTTTCCTGTTTTAGCCACAGTTTTCAGTCCATGCTGTTTTATAAATTTTTTTTAAGCAGTTATGAGGCACAGTGGCAAAACCTTAAACCGCTGCTGTGCAAGTTACTCTGAAGGTTGTTGCTAGGTAACCAAAGAATGATTGAGTGAGTTGCTAGGTAACGACAGAGTGAGAGAGTTAGCTGATTCCACAAACCTTTCTTAGTTGGCTTTGAGCAGATAAAGCCTTTTCTCTTCCTACGACTCCCAGAATGCAGTGCGGTTCTGGATCAAAGTTCAGTGAATATTCTACATATTGACTATTGAATATTCTATCATGTCTATTGCGATGATACATAATCAATTTATTGTCCAGCCCTAAAAATACTTAACATTTCTGCTTCCCTAACCCTACTCAGTGTTTGTCACTTCGGTTAATTTTTTTTAACCTTTTTCATTACTAAGCATCCATGCAGGAGCCGTTCTGTTGTGTGTTTTCTGCTCTAACACGATTTTTTGTCCTGTTGTGTCAAAGTGATGGTTGTCTTCTCCCTTCAAGATGGCGTCATTGCTGGATTTAACTTGCCGTTGCCTCAGTGCGGTGTCTCTCAGTGCCATCCTTCCACAGAAGCACGAGAGCGCAGAAGTAACAACAGCAGCTTGTTGCAGGCTCCGTGTTGCTGTTAACCACAAGTGCTTTTTTTGTTTGTGCTTCAGTCACATTGTCCTGTTTGTGCCAGTGAAACTCGAATGATGTTATTGTCTTGTGCAAATGTGTTTTCTGTGTGGTTAACTTAGCTATTGATGAAGCAGAGCGTTACATCTAAATCCTCTTAAACGCAGATTGTCTTATTTTCTTTGGCATGACCTTACCCGTGTCTAGGAACAAACTAAAAACTAAGATTTGAACCTGAATTACCGACCATTATTTGTTGATTTGTCATCATCAGATGTCCTGTCAGAAAGGGTTTCCTGTTAAGAAGATAGTTTTTAAAAAGCTTTCCTTCCACTTGAGCTTTTGTTGCCTTACAACAGGCAAACCTCAATGCAATTTACTGGGATTTTATGTTACATTTAGTCCCCTACTTTGCACCATTTTCTTCATGTGGGTGTTTTACATTTGCCACATCTTCATTATCTACAGTGGAGATGTGCAGCAGAGGTTAAATAACCCTTGCATGGTCACATTCATTCACTCTATCACTTTATCTTTGATCTGTTTCTCTTCTCACACAACTGTATTCTTCCTTGTTCTTTAGGATCAATTAATGTTTTTTTTTCATCAGCATTCCTCCTCCTTCAAGGAACCATTGATTCGGCCTCACTGTCTAATTGACCTTCTGTTTTTACTCATGTTCAGTTTCAGATCATTTTTCTCTGTGCTCATTCATGGTTTGGACAGTGATACCTGAGAGACAGACCATGTATGATTACAGAGACATAACCTTTGGTTCAGTATGATTCTCTCCTGTTAAATCACCTGGTGACTTTTCTTTTTGCCTTCATCCTCCCCAACTCTCATCCAACCATTCCTTCCTCTGCTGTTTTTCGGTGATTTTTCGGCCGTGTAGCCCGCAAGCCACCGGCCAGTACAGTGGATGAAGGGGTCCTTAGTCGCCTGCTCACTCCCACCCAGGCCTCACTAGCTAGGAGCAAGAGCGCCGCCGTCCTGTCCGCTGAAGGATCAGATGCTACAGGTAACCTCCGCTTAGGAGACCCTGACTCAGAAGAAGGATGGCTAGATCAACACCCCTCTCCTGCCTATTAGAGTGTTTAAAAAGTACATGTAGTGTCTCCTAGTAGTACTTCTATAGGATCCTACTGAACTCTTAAATGCTTTTAATACCCTTTGGCTTCGACATTGGTGGTAGAATTAGAGAGAAAAAAAAAACATCGATAAAGCCTCTTTTAGCAATTTGCAGTGTTTACACACCAATTATTTTCAGTACATTACACTCATGTGAGCGAACGTATTAAGTAAATATTGACATGAACAGTGTTCCAGCTCACATGTCTGTTCGGTTCTGACACAATTGGCTGTTTGTTGAGCAGCAGTCTTGGCTACAAACATTTCTTTCCATCTGACGAGCCTCATGCTCCATGAGATTTACCCTAAGCTGATTACCTATTGGTTCTTGTTACGTCTGAAAAGGTCTGATGTGTTTTTATGCACGTGTTATGTTAGTGAGGCGACATTTCAGGTGATTTCATTGATATTTGGACAAATTATGCTGCTCTAAAGTTATATCCAGTCCATTATGTCACTGTGGCTGATGGGAATACAATACTTATGCTTTATAAATTATGAAACGAGCACCCACTTTAGAGTTGCATGGACCTTTTATGTTGTGGTGTTTATTGACTGGCCATTACCAGCCCATTAACAGCTATAGATCCTCTGGAGCCCAGTAGAGCCGTCGTCCTCGGCAGGAGGGAGAGCTCGTGACAGGGTGTGTTACACAGTCACCACTGCTGCTCAGTGCGCCGTCACAATGAATTACTGAGCACGTTTGGAGCGATATTGTGACAGGAAGAGTTCTCCAGGTCTCGGGATTATGACGGCTAATCCCCCCAATCTGACACAGCAAGCTGGTGGAGAAAGCTATTTTCTCCTCCCAGCTGTAAACATGATTAGTATCGTTCCTGACAGCCACTTCCATTCACAACTAGGCATGAACTAATTACTGGTTTAGAGGTTTTTAAAAGTTTGTTTCAGTACCGCAACAGTTTTCCATAATAACCTTCCTACAGTTTAAAGGGCCCCTATTATGTAAAATTCACACTTAGTATGTTTTTATACTTCTACTTGGGTCTCAACTGCTTCTAAAAGCAGCACAAGCATTAAAAAAACAAAAAGCAAACTCCCAGCCACGTTTTTCGCAGAAAGTTAATGTATTTTGGTGTCTGGAAAATGAGCCGTTTCACAAACCTTCCAAATGTAACATCACAAATCAGCAGACACTGCCCGTTACCTAGCAACCCAAGCTGAACTCCGGCACATTTGGTCAGCTGGTTTTACAGCTGTATGCTCAAGTATCTTTATTAGCAACATGTCTGTTAAATGGCTAACAGCAGGATTGCTATCCTATCAAAGAGCCCAACTATTTAAATACTTAATATAATTAATATTAGTGGACATTTATTCCATATTTTATTAATGTATTTCTTAAAATCCAATATATGTATATAGGTGACAAAACTTTAAAAGGTAGGTGTTATTTGAGCAGCACTAGGAATAATTGAAAACCTTTGGAGTGAGACGCACCAGTCACTTGTCAGGCATCTCAATTGGCCAATTTTTCCCTGAATGGCTCAAATCAGATTTTTCAAACATTGAAAAACATTTTTTCTCCCCAAATTCATTCTATGCATCAAAGCTAAGACCTTCCACAGTTTTCTGTATATAAACGGATCAACCAACATCATGTACTATGCTATCTGAATTTGCTCATATGTATGTGTAACTATTTAATTTTCTGTAGGACTCAAAGATGCCACAAGCAAGCCTTTTTCTGTTATAAGAAAATGTGCTTAAAATAGTAATAAAAAATTGATTATCTCCCAGAAAAAGCCTCATTGTTGCATCCATTCTTATAATGTTTTCTTTTAAAATATCTATGTAAATACTATGATTTAGTTAAACAGTGGTATTAACATTCAGTGTTATCAACATGGGAAAATCATGTGCAGGTTCGTGCCTTTTCCCAAGTTTGTGGTTTAACTTGGGAAAATGGTCAAAATCCCAACTTTAGATATATTTTTAATTCTCACATAAATGCAGATCAGTCATTCTTGCCTTTAACGGCTAACTATTGTGATTACAAGAAAAATTTCAAACTTAGATGTGTTTGTCTAGTGTTTTTTTTAAAAACAGTGTGTTTTCAGTGTTGTCTGTGGTTCCATATTGTTAGGTTTTGTGTTCTTTGTGTTATTATGTTGCTTCCTGTTTAGATATATACGTTGTGTGCCGAAGCTTTGATGGATGCAGTGTGTTTGGGACTTTTCTCAGATTGTTCCTCCTCACTCATTGTGTTCCCAAAATGTAGAAATAGAGCCTGCTTAAGTGCTACATCTAACAAATTGCTCTTTGTGTGCTTTTGTTCCCTCACAAACCACTCTTCCCACATTTCTCTCCAACCATCATCTGCCTCTCCCCAAATCTCCCTCTTCTCCCATCAACTCTTCACTCTTTGCCCCCTTTCTTTTTTTGCTGCTTTGCTGCCCAACTCGGTCGCTTCTCACTCCTCCCATTGGTTGTGCTCCCCTGGCCCTGCGATGACTGTGTCCTTTACCAGAGTGTCACCTGTGTCCTCGTTCAGCCTCCCCCAGCCCCATGAACCCGGCTCGCGGCCCCTTGCGCAGCCGCAGCATCGACCGACAGAAGAGCGGCATGACTGCGTCAAAATCAGCCAGCGAAGCCCTCGATACATCCCTGGTGAGAGATCTCTTCATTCTCCAGTAAAAAAAGCAGCTTATTACATCTTATTTATTGAATTAAGATGCATCTGTGTCAGTGGGTTAGTTAGGATTACTTGGTTGTCGGGTCTAATCTGAACTGTATTCAAATTACTGAGTGGCTCATTGAGGAAGAAGTCTGAATAACCATCAGAATGCATTTAGAGGCTGAATGCTATTGGAAATGTTAGCAAAATGTTAATATCTTTAAATTTTTATTTATTTACCAGCAACAACTAGGCCTAGAACAGTAAATTAATTAATTGCATGTTAAATTAGAAGGAGCTCAATCATTTTTATTTGCATGATTTCTCATTTTTTCACTTTCTACTAAAACTGAATGGCAAAAGTCTTCAGTTTGGTGCTTTTGTCTCAACGCCCTTTTTCTTTTAAGGACAGTTTTGTTTACAGAGGCTTCATAACAAATTTTTTGTTTTGTTTATTTATTTTGGATATTTAAAATGTCCTCCAGTTCCTGTATTAAATGTTCATTAGAAGTTAAAGTTTATTAATCTTTAAGAATGTGTTACCATTTTGAAGAATTACTTCAAAATGATTGTAAACAATATTATCGTTTATCACAATAACTTCCGGGACAATTTATTGTGACAGGCTTTTACATCTTCTGGTGGAGTTAATATTTTAAAGGATTTTTACTAGTTAACAAATTTGATAGTTTTCTCCCAAGCATTTTAAAATATTGATACAAAATTCATGCAATAACAATAAAATGACTTTAAACTGGTTGAAAAATGGCATGACATGGTCTGATTTATATGCACATATTTACATTTGCCTGTCAAAGTATTATGCTAACCATAGGAAAATGCTGCTCCTCCTGTGCTTTGAACATGCCTGGTCACCTGTTTGCTGCATTTGTTTATCCTCCAGAGGAATAGTTTCCTACTGCTGCACACAAAGTCTACCTCTATGTTCTAACTTGATGCCTGGCTCTGCAGCTTAATCTGCCCGTTCTCGTCCTCCTCTGTGGCCGTGAAGGACTTCATTGTTGTTGTGTGAAACAAAGGGATCCACAGTGGCTGTTTATGCCCGGATCAAGCCATGCTAAGTAGACCGATCCTGGTCACAAAGACTAATTTAGGAATCAGTTGACTTTCTTTTTTACCTCCTTCATTGTTTTCTGTCCCATATTAAAAAGATAAGATCTAAATTAAAGTATGACAGCACTGAATCTCTTCTTTGTGTGATTTGAAAGGACAGTCAAGCCTTTGAAAAAGTGCTGCCTTCAATTTGGCCTGACACAGTAAGCAATAGATAAATTAATTGCATTATAAATTAAAACAAACTCAGTAATTTTCATCTCCTTGATTTTTTTATTTTTCTCTTTTCTTTCTCTCTTTTTACCAAAAACTGGATGACAAAAGTCTTTCATTTTATTTGTTGTTTCTGATGTTTTCCTAATTAATTTTGGATATTTAAAACATCTTCCAGTTCCAGTGTTAAATGTTGATCTTTGTGTGCTTATTTTGAGTAATATAATATTACTCAAAATATAGTATTTTGAGTAATACTGTATTATGCAAAACAAAATATTGTCGTTTATCGCAATAACTTCTGGAATAAATTATTGTCCAGCAAAATTTGCTATCATAACAGGCCTACCTACAATTTCCTTAAACTGTTTCATATTTATCAAGTTAAAATGACAAACTAAAATACTTTAAAGATTGAAAAATATATTTAGCTAAACATTTTTCTTAATTAATGTTCATTTAATCATTATGAGTTAATTATTTATATTATCAATTTATTTAGTGGCCGATTAATTATTAACTGGAGAACACAGACAACAAAATGAGAAAATTTTGCTGAAAAATATACACACTTTGCATTTAATATAAAAAAAAGAGACTGCAAAAATCTTTTTTTATTTCAGGTGACAACTTTTTTTTATTTTTACATCAAGTCAGACAGAGATGAGCTTTTCACATGTTGTTGTTAGTATTTTTTGCTTACACACGATCACTAAAGGAATGCTGTTATTGCATTGTAAAAAGGGAATTGAATCGTTTTATTTTTGTGTTGTATCTAATAATATTGTATAAAAAAAAGGTTTAAATTTACCATTTTCTGTCCCATGAATTATCATAACAATTGACTTTAAAATGGACTTGTTGCATGTGCATCTAAATACCAAAAACACTAATCCGGTGGTGAGAGCTTTAGGAGAAAATGTGCTTTAATTTGTTTCAAATCTAAGGGCTCAAAAGGAACTGATTCCCTGGGTTAGAAACCACACAGGCTTCTAGGATGTCGTTTCATTAACTTTTAATGTCCAAGGGCTTTATTTAGAGCTGTAAACATGATGACAGCAAGGTCATCCATGTGACTGCCGAGGAGACAAAGACACTGTACTCTTCAAATGATTAACCGGATCCATGTTCTTATGAGAACCTGCTTTAGGTCTTCACATAAAACCAAACTACTGCAGTCTCTGGAATTCATATTCAGATCAACACAGACTTTTTGAAATTTAAAATGAAGGTTTCTTCAGATATTTTCTTTTAACTCATTCAAATTTGTCCTTTTTTTCCTACAGAAAGACAAACAATTAGCATCACCCAGTGGGCAACGTCCCGCCTCACCGTCAACCTCCATGGGACGCCATCGCTCACCGTCTCCGGCGCCTACCCCAACTCCAAAGAGAACCCCGTCCCCATCAGCTTCCAAGTAAGACTTTACACACGTCCACTCACTTCTTTTGATTTGATTTTAAATAATTTTTTTTTACCCTTTTCTCTTACAGGCAAAGTCCCAAGACGCGCCCACCATCACCGTCTGCGATGAAGCAGCGGCCCCCGTCTCCTCAGCCGCCATCAGCCAAACCCCCACCCATCCAGAAACCGTCTCTCACTCCAACTGGGCCGCCAACACTGCGAAAGAGGGACTCCAAATCCAAGGACCTGGGTCCTGTTCAGCCTGTGGCTCCACAGGCCACTGAGGCCAGCAAGACCAAAGACAAAGACGGTGAGCTGCGAAACATTCAGTTTAGTCTATTTATGTAGCACCAGATTAGGACTGCAACTAAAGATTATTTTAGTATTCCATTATTCTGTCAGATAAAAAAAATCACCATATTCTAAGATTTTTTTATTTAACCGCTTAAGCTTATTTAATTCAATATCATAAAAACATTAAAAGATGCAAATAAACAATTAAATTTCTTTTTTAAAACATTGTATTGCCTAAAATGCAGTAACATGGTCTTCCTTTAGTCTATTCTTTATTATTTGTAGCAAAGGATCCATCTGCAGCTAAAAATATGCAGTTCTGGTCAAAATGAACAGACCACTGCACTGAATTACTGGTTTTTCCACCAAATATTGATTCCTGAACTCTTCCTGAGTTGAAATAAGTTGTTTCTAAATGAATATAAACTAATTTTATTTGCATTATTTGAGGTGTGAAAGCACTGCGTCTGTTTTATTTTGACCTTTTCTCATTTTCTGCAAATAAATACAAAATTCTTTGCTTTGAATCTGAGACATGTTGTCAGTATTTCATAGAATAAAACAATGTTCATTTTACTCAAACATATATCTATAAAGAGTAAAATCAGAAAGACTGATCATTTTAAGTGGTCTCTTAATTTTTTCCAGAGCTCTACTTCTAACATCAACATGTGAAAAGTTCAGGCCTTTCCAGTTCACCTAACATCAGTCCAGTTTAGGGCTGATACGGTGATTATGTTTTGGATTAACTGATTAATTATTGGATAGGAAAAGGTGTTTAACAGGAGATTTAATTTAGCAAAACATTAACCAGGTGAAACAAAAGCTTTCTGGTCAGAACATATTTACAGATAAAGAAGGTTTGTTTTTTTATCTTACATGGAAAATGTATATAATTTTGTACAGTTATGGTTTAATTGCTGCTCTGAATATGTTGTTGTTTCAGCAAGTGGCATATTTTAGTCCGTTAGCTATTAATCAATTAATAAATTAATTGATTATTTCAATAATCAATTAATCAGAATTAGTCATTTCTGAAGTTCACAATAAGTGTAATCTCAAGGGTCCAGTTCATACCTGGTATATAATCCAATATATTCAACTCCAACCAGTTCAAATTATTTTAGTATAATCCCACCATAAAGTCCAATCAAGATTAAATTATAACTCAAATTACAACACTTTTAAAGGCAGTTAACAAGTTTTCCAAGTAAACCCAGCAGATCGCTATTACTGATAATTATAATAATATTGAGGCCAAAACTGTAAATTTATTATATAATGCAACATAACTTCATTAGTCAGCTGACAGGTTCTGATTAATACTGAAGCAGCTAGGATGTTTGCTCTGGTGCATCCAGAAATGCTGACAATGTTGTCTTCCCATCTTAGGAGGGTAAATTTCACACCAGCTCTTCGTTATGTTATGTTATGTTTACTTTCAGACTTTTGTTCTCTAGTTTGATGCTGTGGCAGGGTTGTTCTAATCGTTTTCTTTCGAATGACTAAATTTCCTTTAATCTTTGCAAGTAAAATATCTTGCTAATCCTCAGTTCAGTTTACACCAAATTAATGGTCTGTAAACAGTAGCAGAACAAAATGCACAGTACTTCTCTGCATTTATTCAATTGAGCAAAGTTTTAATAGAGTGTGAAATCTTTCTAAATTTCTAAACAATCCTAAAAATCTTGTGTTTGTTGCACATTGACGTGGCAGCAGCTTTTCCCAGCATAAATCCCTTCGGAGCAGGAGACTCATTATGTTCCAGCTGGAGTTGCATCCTGTTTCTGTTCTGCTTGTTGTTGCTTCTGCCACCCTCTGGACAGAATGGTGTACTGCAGGATGAATTAGCAGATTAAAATAATTTGGTGCCAGTACTTGAACACAGTTTTTTATGTGTAAAAATTATATTTTTGTATGTGGCAGTTTATAAAAGGAAAAATCACTTTATATATGTGTGAATAGTGCCATTTTAAATCAATCAGCAGTCGACTTAGCCATGTACACTCTATATTATAATTGCTAAGAAATTCTCTTCCTTGCCAAAGTATTCATACCTTCTGACAGGTCAACATTAAAACTGCAAGTTGCAGTTACTGTACTGAGGTTTTAGCTCAGATCAGCAGAAAGTTTTGAATATTTCAGTGGAAAGGAAAATTATAAATGCATTTTCTACAAATTACAATTGAGAGCAGCGCATTTATTTTCCTTTCTAGAAAGCCTCCATCCAATCTCAGTCAGACTGGATGGAGAGTATCTGTGAACGTAAACTTTAAAGTCCCGCTCAAAATTTCAAACTGGATTTGGTCTGGTCTTTGACTAGGCCATTCTAAGATGAATGTGTGTTAATATAGACCATAGTAGGCAGGTCTGCTGCACCTTGTAGCATTTATTTCAAGGGTTGTCCTGCATTTAGTTCCATCTCCGGTGCAGCTGAGCTGATGAAAACAATCCCCACAGCATAATGCTGCCAACATTATCTGACTTCTGATCAGCAACATGATTTTAGTTCAGTGTCACAGATGATAATCAGGAGAGATTTTTTTATTGATTGACTGTTTCCTCCATGATGTACTCTGCGTAAAGTTGGAAATTTCTGCACCAAGTAGTCAAGGTTGTGAATTATAATCCGCCTAAATGACCTTCGTATTTGTCTATCATTTAAAAAAAACAGAAAAAAAAAGGTCCAATATTGTATCAGGCCATCTTTAGCCATCAGTGAGGCTCATCTCTGTGTCGGGTAAAAAACTGATATCTTTCTTTTGGAAAAAAAGTTGTCATAATGACAAGTGATTATAAACCTACTGGCATTTCTTCTCGTCAGACTCAAAGACGACCGGCACAAATTCGGCTGCTGAGGCGGCTAAGATCCTGGCAGAAAATCGAAGGCTGATGAGGGAGCAGAAGGAGCGAGAGGAGCAGCTGAGGATACAGAAGGAGGAAGAGGAGAGGTGAGATTACTGCTGCACTGAGGCGCAGAAGTTATACATCACTACAGATGAATAAAAACAGATTAATCTAATCTGTTTTGATGTATTAATATGTTCTCAACTGAAACTTCTGTTTGCTTCTCTAGGCAGAGAAAAGAGGAAGAAGAGCGTTTAGCCGAAGAGGCTCGACTGAAACGCCTGGAGGAGGAGAAGAGGTTGGCCGAAGAGAGGAAAGTAAGAGAAGAAGAAGAAGCCCGTCTAGCAGAGGAAGAGAGAAAAAGACTGGAAGAAGAAGAAGCCCTGAGGCAGGCCGAGCTCCAGAAGGAACGAGAGGAGGCCGAGGCCAAAGCCCTGGAGGAGGCCGAGAGAGTCCGCCAGGAACGAGACCGGATCATGCAGCAGAACCAGCAGGAGCGAATGGAGAGGAAGAAGGTAGGACGGAGGAAGAATGGAAGCAGATCACTTTGTTTTTTTAACCTGAGTCTGTTCACAGCCTGGAAAATTACAGAATTTGAAAGTGGAAAATGATTGTGTTTCTAGATCTTTCTTTCTTTCGTTTGTTTGTCCTAGTTTTTATTTATTCTGTATGTTCATCCTAGTTTTCCATTCATTTGTATTAGCCTTTCTTTTCTCTTTCTCCTTTTTTCTTTCAGCCCTTCTTCCTTTGTTTCTTTTTCTTTCTTTCTCCTTCTAGTTTTCTTTCTGCCCCTTTCTTTCTTTCTTTCTTTCTTTCTTTCTTTCTTTCTTTCTTTCTTTCTTTCTTTCTTTCTTTCTTTCTTTCTTTCTTTTCTTCTTTCTTTCTTTCTTTTCTTCTTTCTTTCTTTCTTTCTTTCTTTCTTTCTTTCTTTTCTTCTTTCTTTCTTTCTTTCTTTCTTTCTTCCTTTCTTTGTCTTTCTTGCTTTGTTTCTTTTTGTTTGTTTGTCCTAGTCTTTTGTTTGTTTGTCTTTCCATCTATCTTTCATTCTATCCTTTTTTTTGCTTTGTTTTCTTTCTTTCCTTTGTCTTTTTTCCTTCCTTGCTTTTTTCTTCTTCCTTTGTCTTTCTATCTCTAAATCTTCCTTTTTTGTTTCATCTGTTCGTTCATTCTTTCTTTCTGTCCTTACATTCGTACTTGTGTTTGTCTTTTATTTCTTTTTGTCCTTGTTTTTCATCTTGGTCCTGTCTTTCCTCGTCCTTTGTGCCTTTCTGTTTTTCTTTATTTTCTCATTTCTCTATTTTCTCACATTGCTCCTTCTTTAGGTCTTTCTCTCTTTACTTCATTTAATTTTCTTGTACTTTTTTATTCCTTTCTGTCTTTTTCTCCATCCATCCTCTCATTTAATCAGCTTCAATACTTTAGCGTTTTAGATTTCAAAATATATTAAAAAAGAGTGTAAATACTGAGAAAAGCCTGAAATTTCCCACAGGTACCTTGTTTATTGAAAACATTGGTGGAGAAAAAATGTTTTTTAGTCATTTTTTTCTTTTATTTTCAGAGAATTGAAGAAATAATGAAGAGAACTAGAAAAGGGGACCAAACCGACTTAAAGGTGAACTTTCAATCAGTTAACATGTTTGATCAGCTGCTGATCAGTGTTGAATGATGTCTTGATTATTTCTGATTCAGAGAGATGACAATAAATTTTCACAGGAAAATGGAGATGAAGGCATGGATGAGATGAAAGGTGAAACCAAAGGCAAGTGTGCCTCAGTTTTCACAACTAAAAATATTTTTAGATTTAAATATGAGTGAAAGTGAGTCATGTATGGAACCATTCATTCCTCAGACGACATTTCTGTGGACGATGACATTTTGTCCGCTGGGGATGTTGGGGTTAAACAAGATGGCGGCATGAACGGAAATCCAGAGACTGAAGACAAGGAGAACACCAACGGCACGACCGCTGACGACACGCAGGCAGGAAGGTGGGAAGTTAAAATGGTTTCTTCTCGTTTTAGTTTCTACAAATTAGTGCATAAAACTGGAAATATTCACGTTGATCCTCTTGACATCTAATTCAGCCGTGGTTTGTAACACCATATAGAATAATATGTATTTTATACAGTGATGGCTTTCAACTTTTTCTCCAATTAGCGATTAATCGATTACTAAATTAGTTGACAATTTTTTAAATAATCGATTCATCACAGTTCATCTGGTTCTCTCAGCCCGAATTCATGCTGATGAAAATTTATGAAAATCATGGAATTTATTTTAAGTTTCATCCAGATCTATAGATTTGTTTTAAGTCCATCAATCTGTGAATCTGTTTTTGTGGGTTTGCCAGACATCAGCAGAAATTTCAACAAGTTTATGTATCAAGTTTATGCATTGTCAGCCTGGCGGGCCACCAGGCTTTACTTGCCCTCCCACCAGGCTAAACATTGCTTTTTATTATTAACAGTGATAACAAAGAGGTTAAAAAGTCTTTTTTGGTTAAACTGTTGGCAACACAGCACATTCAGTATGTGAACACAAGGTGAAACAGGCCAGGTGTCTTTTTTTAATTCACCAGGACTCTGTAATCACTTCCTGTTTTTAATGATCTACACGCTACACAAGGTGACAAGTCAAAATAATTTAGTTTCATGCTTTTTTTATGTTTGCCTTTTATAAGACTTTACATCTGATATTAATGTCTTAGAATAACTCGTAATTACACCGAACACCAAATCTTACCAAATATTTTTGGTCTAGTCTCTAGTACACATATTTTAGGACAAATGAAATAAGACAAAACTAATTTACAAGTAACAAGAGCTTGTCTTAAGTCAATAATTCTGTAATATTGATGAAAACGTTCTTGTTCCACTGGCAGATTATTTCAATTGTAAAATGGGAAAAAACATAAAAATGTTGTTATAAGTGATATAATAAATATTAAGGACTTAAAATAAGCTCCTACATCTTGCTGACGAGTTACTTGTAAATTAGATTTATCTTATTTCAAGTCTATTAGGATATTTTCTTTAAAATATGTACCTACTTATATTTTCAGATTTCTTGACAACTTTAAACATTTTTTAACTCAAAAACATGGCGGGCTGCTGGATGGCTGACCTAGCGCCCCTAGCACCGGGTTTAGTAGGTTTTCTGGGGAAAACCGTGTTAAATATGGATCAGAAGTGAACTTGGAGCTGGATAGTTTGGAAAGGTTTGCAGGAGTCTCGGCTGCCATTAATGGCTTTCTCCGACTCCAGTCCGGTTCCTACGAGCCGCCTCGTCGAGGGCTCAGAGTTCCTGAACGAGGAGGACTCCACCAAAGACGGCTTGGTGTCCAGCCTCAACGGGAAGTCCAACCAGTGGAGCTTCGAGGAGCTCATCGACACCAACGTCCACTCCAAGACTCGGCCTCTCATCGAGTCAGAGGACCGCAACCAAGTTTTAATCCACTGTGACGGGAGCTCAGATGGGACCAGGGTGGCCTTTGAGGAGAAGGGAACCCCCATCAGCACCCAGCACTCCTCCAGTCAGCCCATAGAAGCCATGTCAGGTGAGGCTTCACGTCTCTGCTTTACAAATGCTGAGTCGGCGTAATCTCCCCGCGGGCTGAAACTCTTCTCTCGTTTCATCCCTGCAGAAATGTGATGCTGCGGTCGTCGCAGAGAAGCCTCTTTGTGTTGCACTCCAAACTTCCCTGAAAGAATCTTCTAGCCGTTCCAAACAGTTCCCACCTCTTCCTGCGGGAGGCGCACAAGACGAAATGGAAAGACCACCCCAAGTGCTGCAGTTGCTCCCCACGCAACGAGGAAATGGATTGAATTAAATTAAAATATTATAAAACGCCACGCTTCAGGGAAATGTTTCATGTTCTTCGTCTTTCCTCTTGTGTTTAGTTTCAATTCAATTTTGTGTCAAAAACTTTTGTATTTTCTTTTTGTTAGGGGTGCGTTCTTATAATTTATTAAATTGTTTTTGCTTTATTATTGTAATTATTATGTTTAGTCTTGTTTTCTCTCTTGTATGAGAATATTCCATGACACATGAAAGTCAGACCGTGTGAATTACATGATAAATATCTAAAGAAATGTTAATAATCATTGTTATTCCTGTCTGGGTTCGAGTGGAAAGCTTCGTTCTGCATGTGGTTCGTCTAAATTTACTTGACCGGCTGCTTTTTGCAGCACCCAGCTACGTGTATGGCCTTACCTTTTATTTTTATTTCCCAACTTTGGATTT
This sequence comes from Alfaro cultratus, assembly GCA_903066825.1. Taxonomy (NCBI): domain Eukaryota; kingdom Metazoa; phylum Chordata; class Actinopteri; order Cyprinodontiformes; family Poeciliidae; genus Alfaro; species Alfaro cultratus. The sequence goes on along the minus strand of CAEFZX010022309.1, from coordinate 93,841 downwards.
TTTTTTCCTCTCTAAGTGCTAAAATGCATAATTATTATGAAGCTCATGCACACACAGTTCAGCAACGTGACTCATTGACAAACACGGGATAGATCTGGGGTTTTTTTCCATTTTCTCACACTCTTGTTTTCTCTGTTCTAGCCACTAGGGGGCGTCACAACCACAAAGGTGAAATATTTTGAGTCTGTGTATAACTAATGTTTACTAACATCACTGTAATGGACCTGGTTTTAGTCTCATATCTTTGTCTTTGCATCCAGCTGCAACAAAACTTGTTAAAGGGATAGTTTGGATTTTTTTGAAGTTATGTGACTGTGTCTGTAATCTTTTTTTATGTGGAGTGAATTACTGATAAAAACTAAACATAAAAAATCCAAGGTATCTCTTCTTCCTCAGTTTCACCTTCTCACACCAGCTGCTACATCTGGTAAAATGCATTTCAGCTCCTTTGGTAGTGTAGAAAATTGCGGATTGTTTTTATTTAAGTGTTATTATGTTTTGTTTATAATCAGTATTAGGCAAGTAAAGCCATGTTTAGGAAGGAGGCGGCTCAGGTTGTGGTTTATTGGGGTCTTCTTATTGGTTACTGTTATAGCTTAAGTGGTGCGCTGTGATTGGTTTAGCTCAGTTTGGCTCGTTTCTGTTAGAAAATCCTCTAACAAAAGCAACTTTATGATTTCCTTAAATCTGATGTGCAGTTTTAATGTTGATCTTGGTTTCAGATCCATCTAAAACATCTTTGGGCCGTTTTGGCAACTTGTTTGACCTCTGACCTGAGTTGTTTTATATACAGATGTGGCACATCAGCTCAGGTTTCAGCTCACTGTACTAAAGAGGATCATTTTCACCAAACTAAATAATGTGGGTCAGACTTGATTTTTCTATGTTTTCCTTCCTTTTTTTCATGAAATGCATAAAAATGTTAATATTCCCTTTGCTTGAATAATCCAGACTTGAGGTTTGGGGGACCTTGATGTTTGCCTTGTTCTCTTTGTACATGAAAACATTCTGGGTTTAAATTATTTGAGCTTTGATTACTAAGCTCAGTGAATGTTACAGAACCATCCCTCACCAAATCTCTTAAGAGCCGCTCGCTTCCAGCTTTCATTTCATGAAGTCTTTGGTAAAACGCTCCACTCTATCAGATGACTTGTTACTGGGACGCTGCGATGTTTTGATATTTCTTCGTATTTTACTCCACCCACTTCCCCATCAAAGATAGACCCTGTTTATAGTCGCAGGTGTTCGTTTTTTTTCACGTTCTGCTGCATCTCTAAATACTAAACTTAAATCTCTCCGTCTTCAATATAATGTTTGATAGAATAGAAAGGTGCCTTAGTTTGAGATGTACTGTTTTTATCTCACAGTTGACGGTGTCTTTACCTCGGCCTCGACAATCAGTCCACCCATTCAGGGCGACTCTGAATATAAATATTTCTCTGGAGGATTTGCTATCAAGCCCTTGTTTGCAAATAAAATCTGTACTGTAAATATATCTAAAGAGAACAGATATGATACAGACTGTTAAAACAATAAAGTCTAAATGAAAATATTTCCGTTGTGATTGTTTCTTGTGCTAAAGAAAAGACAAACAAGCTCTATACATCCTTTTATTTGTTTCCTTTAAGCTTCAAGCTTTAACTACGCAACAGATTTATTATCCTACGATGGCGTGTTAGGGCTTTTATAAATGGGGGGAGAGAAAAAAAAGTACATTTTTGCCAAAAACCTTCAAAAAATTTTGATTAATCTCAAGAAATTTTCTAGAAAACCCCCCCAGAAATTTCTTGAGCTCCAAAAGTCAAAAATTAGCTAGAAAAAAACTCAGCAATTTTTAGATTAATCAGGAATTTTCTAGAAAAGAGACTTGGAAATTTCTAAGCTCCAAATGTTGAAAGTTTTTGAGAAAAAAATTAAATTTAGAAATTAATTTCAGAAATTTTCTACAAAAAAACTTGGAAATTTCTTTGCTTGAAAAATTGCCAGAAGAGTCAAATTCTGAGACTCTGAAATTTTCTAAGAAAACACTTGAAAATGTAGGTTTCAAAAGGCAAACATTTTTTGAGTTGGAGATTTTCAGTTTCAAAACTCTTCTACTTTTGAAACTCAGAAATTTCTAAGTTGTTTTTTTTCCTAGATAATTCATACATTTTAGAAATCTCAATTTTGAGATAAATCTTAACATTTCTAAGTTTTTAGTAGAAATGCACCTTTTTTTTAATCCACAATAGCCCTAATACCTCGTCAGATTATTCAGCATAGATCACAAAGCCATGGCATATTTTATATGCCAAAGAGTCTTAACATGTAACATAATTATTAATCAAAGCTGTTATGCTTGAGCAGCAACTGGCAGAATAAAAGCATTTAATCCGATTCGATTCCTTTAAGGCACTAAAGTTACGTTAGAAACACAAAGCATCAGAGAATCCCCATAAACATCAGATTATAATCCCACTTTGTAAATTCTGCTGCCATATTGGAGACGAACTCCAGAAACTGAGACATGTTGCATTGCTGAAGATTGGAAACTTTAGTGCAAAAGCAGATTGCAGAAACCTTGAGTCTCATCTTGATTCACCAAAAAACAAACAAAAACAAAACTGCATGCATCCTAATTCTGAAATAATTCAGTTTGAGTCACAAACTAAACTCAAAGCTGCAGAAGAGGATTAGGGCCACAAAAAAAGACTTTTTAAAAAAAAAATTCACTCAGAAATGTTTTATAAAAAAACCTGGGAAATTTCTTGCGCTCTAAAAGTTGAAAATTTGTTCCAAATTTTCAAATTGTCTTTGCAATTCTAGTCTTAAAATCTATCAAATAAATTTGAGACAGGCTTTCAGTGTGGATAAAGTGCAGATTTATAAATCTTATGACAAGAATATTTTTTATATGCTGACATACACTTAAGAATGTTTAGATATTTAGATTTTGACACAGAATTATGAGGAAAAAAGTTATTTTTTTCAGTGGCCCTAATTGTCTTCCATACAAATCGGTTTCCTCGTGAATCAAAAGTCTTCTGTTTACAGCTTCTTGGCGCAGTCGGGGCAGTAAATTTGCTCTGCGTTGATAACGAAGCGCTTGTTGGCGAGGGACAGGGAGCATTTCTTGCAGGTGAAGCAATACTCGTGCCAGGAGAATCCCTCGTAGTTCACCACGTTGGTGCCGTGGCCGAACCCTGGAGAGCAGACGTGGGTTTGCATCAACTTCAATTAACAGAAAAAATAAGCACTAAATGAATAAAAGTACCAAAATATAATAAATTAGAGATAATTTTCTAAGGAAAACATTCTGGGGACTCTCTATTTTGTTAATGCTTGTTTTTTCCTCAGTGAGTTTTTCTGGACTGAAACAAAACAACATGATTTCTGCTGGTTTTTAGTATTTAAAAAGCAGGTCAAGTTGCCCAAAATACACAAATGTGATTTATTTTTTAAAACATCAAAGTGGAACACTGTGAAAAGATGTAGTAAATTATTATTAATCTTTCTGCTATTTCTGCTGGCAAACTTTCTCAATTAAAATCAGGGTTAGATTCAGTTCAAACCCAGTGCGTCTATTTCTCTTTTTATTTTTTCTTTAAATAAAGATCATTAAACTCCGGTCCGACCTGTGATTGGGTTCTTGCAGCCGTGGCACTTCTTGGCCACGTCGGTCTTGTAGCAGTCCACACAGTAAACGTGATCCTCGTGGGAGGTGAAGCGCGTTCCTGCCAGAGGTTTACTGCACGTCTCGCACACAAAGCACTCCGAGTGCCAGGGCTGGTCCTGGTAGCTGATCCCTCCAGATGCGATGGGCTTAAAGAGCAGCATGCTGGTCATGACGCTGAGCTCAGAAAGCCTGAACAACAACAACCACCTGGCTTCATACCTGCTTGCACTTGAAGCATTTCTTGGCAAACTTCTTCTCGTGACACGGAGCGCAGTAGATGTCATCACCTCTGGCCAGGAAGCTCTGCGTGCGGATTGGCTGCTTGCACTCGAAGCAGGTGAAGCATTCGTCATGCCACACCTTGTTCTTATACTCCACGTTCTGCGACCCTAAAGCACAAAACAGCGACTGCTGAAGCTTTATGAAGTGCACTTGAAGAATTGAAGAGATTTACCTGCATTTTTATGACCTGACAATGTTTTTCTGAACGATGCCTCAAAGCTGTCTTCTGTTTTTGGACTATTCTGTTCAATTCATGCATTTGAACATGACTACACACTGGACAGCCTTAAATATAATGAAAACTAAAATAATTAGGAGACAAAAGATGAAACGTGGGGAAAGATGATCTGCAGCAGATAAAATGTATCTAAATGTCGAATTGACTTCAGCAAAGACCCAAAGGTCAAAGGTCATTGTCGATAGAGGGGGAAAAAAAGGAGTAAATTTTCACCCAAAAACTAAAGAAAATTTTTTGATTGGTCTGAGAATTTTTCTAGAGGAAATCTTGGACATTTCTGAGCTCAATAAGTAATTTTTTTTTTTTTTTAAGTTTCTGAAATTAGTCTTAAAATTTAAGATTTTTTTCTAGCAGATATTCAACTTTTCAATCACAGAAATCTTCAACAAATTTTCTACAAAATTTCTGAGATTAATTTCAAAATTTTTGGAAATTCTTTCCTCCGTTTTGTTTTGTTTTCTTATATCAATAATGGCCCTAATACCTCATTGCATCATCCTCCTTCAGCTGATGCAAGACAAGACTTCAGCTTCTTTTAAATGACATTGTTGCGTTTAAAATATTCATACACCAACTACTGTTTTTAATATATATTTTTATAGATTCAAGAATAGACATTGGGATTAACTTTCTTTGTGACATTTTGTCCAAAGATCTGGTTTAAACTGGCTATTTAGTGAAGTTTTTGTCGACACAATGATGGTTATCCCTTTAGCCTGTTAAGAAAAAAATAAAAATAAATAAAAAATACCTGCAAGAATGAGTTACTGGACTGAAAATGAATGAAAAGCAGCCAAAATCCAAAGGAAAACTTTCAAACACTAACAAAATGCTTACTTTATTAATTAATTTAACCTTAATTAGTTCAGGGAGTCTTTTCAAGAAAGACCCAATCAATGTTGTTGCGTCCTCATTTATAACCATAAAACAAACATTATAAAAGTCAATAGAACTACAATCTGACCCACCTGGCATCACCACCTTGTAGCAGGCCTGGCAGCGGTTGCCGTCCTCCCTGGAGCCGCACTTCCCACACATGATCTTGCCATCGTCTCGGGCGCTAAACGGCTCGTTAGCCAGCGGCTTGTAGCATTTAGCGCATCGGAAACAATCCTCATGCCAATAGCGGTTCTTATGGTGGAGCTCCTAAACAAACAAAAAGAGGTGTGTAAGTTTAGAAAGCATCCTGCAGATATCATCAAACTTTTACACTGCAAAAACATAACAGCTTATGAAGCATTTTTAGTCTAGTTTCTATAGTGCAAATATCTCTGTACACTTGAATTAAGACAAAACTAACATGCAGCATATAGGTAAGTAAACAATTCCCTAATACTGATGAAAAACTAAACATTTTTCCCACATGTGAAATAATCTGCCAGTGGATCTTGTAAGTTTCCATCAACATTATCAATCAAGTTTATTTATATAGCACATTTCAGCAACAAGGCAGTTCAAAGTGCTTTATGTCATTAAAAAACAAAAATAAAAAGGAATAAAAACAACATACAGTCACCAAATGAGAATCTAATGACAAACATTACATTTTGTCATGTGTCAACATCAAAATCAGAATTTTTTTTTTATTAATAACAAGCTTCTATATCCTGATAAAAAGTTACTTGCAAGTTAGTTTTGTCTTATTTTAAGTGTACTGAGATAACAAGTAACTTTTAGCAACATATAAGAGCGAATATGGGGGAAAAAATCTTCCTATAAATGAAATAATCTGCCAGTGGAACATGGCAGATTATTAACTAAATATTAAGGGACTATTGACTTAAAACAATGTCCTACTTCTTGCTGAAAAATTACTTGCAAACTAGTTTTAATTCCAGTATTTGCACTGGAAGTACTTTGTGTTTTTGCAGTGTAGTGACAGAGCATATTTGACGATAATTTGATGGTTTTCAAGAGGTATTTACTCGCCTTTGCTGGGATTCCTGTGAATAAAATCCAAGTACAGTCTTCTTAAGCCTGTACTTTGACTGGGCAATTCTAATCACAATTGATTTAATTTATTTATTTCATGGTGGTATGTTTAGGGTCTTGAGTTTTAGTTTGTTTAATCAGAGCAAACAAAAATACTCCAGTTTTTTTTTGTTTTTTTTGCTCTATTTTATTTTTAATTTATCATGAAGAATTTAATAACATAAACTGTAGTCAATTTAAAATATCTCAACCAAAAACAAGTTCATTACTCCTGTTTACCTTTGAATCGGCTCCGATTGCGCGTCGGCACTCTGCGCAGGTGTTGGCGCAGAGTTTGTCGAAGCACTTGGTGCAAACGTGCTTCTCGTCCTTCTTCACGTACTTCTTCCCGTGCAGGTTGTCGCGACAGTAGTAGCAGTCGAAGCGATCAGTCATGGTGGAGGTGAGGTAACTCTTGGGACCTGAAACAAAGACAGCGAAGGGTTAAAGCAAAATGGATGTCCAAAAAAGAAGCGGTTACGACGGAAGCCCGGATGTCTTTTACTGAACATTTCTGTTCAGTTTTTATTGAGGAGAAAACGTCGACGGCTGATAACTTGCAAACGGCTGTTCGTTACCTAGCAACCAAAATCAACAGAAGCAAGACAAAAGAACCAGATCCTTCAAAATAAAATACTTCCTCTATCCAAATAAATCATGCCTCGCACTAGTTAAATATGTTTCACTCCAGCTTTTGTAATTATGTACAATCATGTTAAATTCAATTAATAATCATCATCTTGTAAATTATGCTCAACATACAATTGTAAATGAGTCACTTTTCATGCAAATTATACTTAACGACAAATAAGTGTAAAAAAGTTACAACAGAAGCCATTTTTCTATTTCTATCATTCTGTTTCATAATTATGCATTTATTTGTGTTGGTCTGTCTGATATAATCCTAATTAAAATACATTAAGGTGCTAATACTTTACTCAAGTAAGAGTTGCACCACTTCAACATATTTTTACACAAGCAAAAGTAAAAAGTAGCCGTCCAATAAATTACTTAAGTGTAAAAAAAAAAAGTAGCTGATCAAAACATTAATCATTTAATATCTAAAAATGACATCATCAGATGGACTAAAATATGGAGAAATTTTGGTATTTTAAGGATGAAAATTACAATAATTCATATAAGTAACAAAAAATAACAAAATAAAGCAAAATAAATGTTTTACAAATCAGTTTATTTCAATTAAAAACTTGTGAAACTTTAACAAAAACTGCAGCTGTGTGTCCGTGTCTGGTGGATTTTTGGTTAAAACATAATTGTTTTTCATTCAGTGGGTAGAAAATCCAGAAGTGTTACTTAATTACTTCATAATAAAATTACTCAAGTAAGAACATAAAAGTATTTAGTAAAAATTACATAATCAAATAGACCAAAATATAAAGTGAAGTGGAAATTTTAGTATTTTAAGGACTAATAATTCACATAAGTAACAAAAATAATAAAATCTGGCAAAATATTATTTTCCAAATGAGTTTCTTCCAATATAAAATTGTTTAAACTTCAACAAAAACTGCAGCTGTGTGTCCGTGTCTGGTGAATTTCTGGTTAAAACATGTTTGTTTTTCATTCAGTGGGTAGAGGATACAGAAATGTTACTCGATTACGTCATAATGAAATTATGAAGACCCAAGTAAAAGTAAAAACTGCAGCGTAATAAAACTATTCCTAAAAAGTTACTCAAGTAAATGTAATTGAGTAGATGTAATTAGTTTCTGCTGAACTCTGACCAAGTCTCTGAGTTATCAGAATAACTTCTTGAAGTGAAACCAGGAGTTGAGGCTAAACGAGGACCGTGTGTTCTCTCTTACGGAGGCATACCAAACTGATGACAGAGGTGCGAATGAGGTAAACCAGCTCACACAGACGGCTTTTTGTTCTGCATTAAACTGACTTCCCCTGCAGAGCTTTATCTGCTGGCTCGTTCTCCACGGACCTCCTCTGAACTCTGTAAGCAACTCGGCTTATTCTTCAGTCTGATTTCCAGCAGCTGCATCATTTTCTCCATCAGCTGATCGTTACCTACAGCCGCAGATGTTTCGATCTGATAGCAATAACAGGAACCAAGCAGGAAACAATGGGTGGAATGACATTTTGTCCTAGTAACCAAGGGAACGAGACAAATATTTATGAAGCTATTTTAATGGGATGTGGTAAACAACCCCCTCCTGGAGCGCGGTATGTCCTCCTGTTGTGTGTGGATGGATGGATGGATGGATGGATGGATGGATGGGTGGATGGGAGAAGTTTTGGTGTAGCAATGTGCAGCTGTGCTGCAGGCATAACGAGTGGAGAGGGAAGCCAGAAATAACCCAACCTGTCCAACCAACTCAAGCTTCTGGCGAGCCGAGCCGCTCAGCGGATCTATTTAAAGAACCTCCCAAAATGGGGAGAATGTTGAAAGGCCTGCAGGGGGATAAGCAGCTATTGTTGGCGCAGCTTTAATCTTTGTTGCAAACAGAGTGGCAGCAGCCGTCTGAGATGGTATGCACTCACCCTCAGCTGTAGAGGGAGAGGATTATCAAAACTGCGTCCCTGTGGACAGACGACCTCTGCAGTGGAAAAGGTCACAGAGGGACCAGAGACCGGAGCCAGACCGATCACCAACTCAGCAGCCACATCTTGATTTATTACGGGGGTTTTTTAGTTTGTTTTTTGCATGATTTTGCACAAACACTGCAAATCTTACCAAGTATTTTTGGTTTAGTTTCTAGTTCAAATATCTTGATACACTTGAAATAAGATAAAATTGATTTACAAGTAACTTTTCATGTAAGTCAATAATTCCTTAATATTGTTCAAGTTCTGGCAGATTCATCACTTATAACCAGAGGGTATCCAAAACGTGTATTAAAATAAGAGCAGCACTACTTCAACATATTTTTACTCAAGTAAAAGTTTAAAGGAGCCATTCAAGAAATTACTCAAGTAAGAGTCAAAAGTATTTGGTAAAAGGTCTACTCAAGTACTGAGTAACTGATCAAATTATCAATCATCTGATATTTACAAATTCCATCATCAGATGGACCAAAACATGAAGTGAAATTTTGGTATTTTTAGGACGAAAATGATGATAATTCTTACAAGCAACAAAAAAATAACAAAATCAGGCAAAAGAAAATTTTTTCAGATCAGTTTTTTTCAATAAAAAAACTTCCAAATCCAGAAATTTTGAATTTAGTTACTTAATAAAGTTACTCAAGTAAAAGCAAAAAGTACAGTGTAGTAAAAATACTCCTAGTAAAAATTACTAGAAGTAAATAAAATACTTCTAGAAGTAAAAAAAAAATACTCCTAGAAGTAATTTCTTCCAAAAAAGTGAATCAAGTAAATGTAATTGGTTACACAATAAGACATTTTTCCATTTTCTTCCCAATCTGAACTCCAGGTATTAAAAACTTTGTTCCTGTCAGGAATAAATCGATGTCAGTCATTTAATAAAAAATTATGTTCCAGTTTAATGGTCAATGAACCTGCTGACTAGAAAATGGTTTTGTATAATTTTATGTACCAGTGGCAGAAATAGTTTAAACCACATCATAAAAATGAGCAAACAACAGATTCAAAATGCAAAATCCTGCAGTAGTGTGAAAAATAAAACAATTTATTCATCACCTGATCAGTTATCAGGTGATGAATATTATATTAAATATTATATTTTGACTTTAAAGGTTTGCCACATGTAGTCTCTGTGACATTTATATGTTTTCTAAACAGCAACCAAACTAAGATTATCTTTAAATTCAGATTATTTTGTTTATGTCAGATTTTTTTTTCCAAGTCTTCATTAAAATCAGACCCAGAGGTTTTTATGTAAAAGTTTCCTGGAGTAAATTCAACAATGAACTCTCATAAAAAAATCTAATCTAAAAATGAAGCTATGCTGGAAAGCAAACTTTAATTTGGCACAATAATGTTGATAATAAACATAGAAAACACATACTTTCTGATTTTTTTGTCAGATTTTTTGAAATATCAGAATTCATTTTGTGCACAAAAGAAAATGGGACGAAATTGAAAAAATAGCAACTCTGGAAGGCAAGTCAAATAATAGAATAAAATAATACATAAGTACATTTCAAATAAAAATATAGTAGAAACACACAGAAACAACTGGGATGTTCCAGAAAAATAAATAAATTATGTTGATTGGGTTTTACCTGAATACTCCTCTTTTAGGGAAACACAAATAAAAAAAAAAAGGACATACCAAAACATATAAAGTTCCCATTTTTTTGTTTAAAAACTCATACATCTTTACCTGAATGCTTGTAGAAAGTCATGTTTGGTTCCAATCAGGTATGAAGAGAGGAAAATTTTGAGTTTTATGATCCACAGAGCATCAAACGAAGCAACCCTGAGCATCAGTGTGTTATGGAGGCCTGTATATACCCCACTGTGACCCAGACCACCGCTGACCCCTCATCCAAATCCAACCTTCACCTCTCCAGGCCTTTTTAGGATATGGATTAGAGAATCTGGACGGAGGACAGATTAGGGGATATATTTTGGATTCCAGAACAGTGGCATCAGGTGTTAAATACAGATACTCCCACAGCTCCAACATGAGATGTTTAGATCATGAACAAATGACACGATGAATCGACTGCTTTCATAAAAGATGAATCATAGAAAGAGTCGGGTTGGATAGGGAACATTTACCCACAAACATGAAGACAGCACACTTAAGGTCCGATTTATTTTCAGTTTATCTGCAAGAAATTGATGATTTTTAGTTAGTTTAGTTTAACTTATGACTACTGAGCTGATATTTAGTTAATCTTGAAATGAGCAGAAATAATTCAAAATTTCTCTTAAAAACTAACAAAGCAGTTGGGATTAAATCTGACATATTTGTTATTTTTTAAATGTGAGACAGCAGAAAGCAGAACAAATGGATAAAAATGTTTCCATTGTTGGCTTTAAAGATGAGAAACAGCACGTCTTGCTTGTACTTCCTCAAGAAATTAGATTGGATCTAATGAAGCGTAGCCTCATCAGGCTGTAACCCGCAGCAACAAAAGTCATGTTTACACAGCAGCAGGCCTGTTTCCACACGTGACCTTTTGCCCTGGACTTTCATGAGTCTCCATCACCCTCCAAATCTGGTTAGCAGGCAGATGACCTGAGCCAAATTGTCTCCGTCAGGAGGAGCAGTGAGTCACCGCATGCTTCCTCGCACACAGAGCCGTGTTAGCGCGCAGACATAAGGTCAGGCTTTGGCTAGCAGAGCGAGACATGCCGAGATCTAAAATAGGTGTGGTCAAAAGGCCGTGAAGGGAGCTCTATCAACACACAAACACTCCCAAACCAAAGGGGCTGGCGCTCGGAGACACTCAGACAAATTCAGATAAGATTAGTGCAGGTTGGACGTTTCTGTGGTTCCTACTGGGCTCACAGGAGTCAAAACAGGACAGAGGCAGTTTCTTCTGCTGACCTTTTAGCTTTGTGGAAAATAAACGGTTCATGTTGATTAATGACACATTGGATGTGTTTCTTTGGGTAGATGAAAAGAAAAATGAAAATATTCACCTTTTTCCTCTCTCTGTGCCACGTATGAAGAAAGTGAACAGATCAATAAAAGGCTGGGAATGATAATCTAATGTGTGCGTAATTTTAGCCATTTAAACTGGGATTAAGTGGATGTATCCTTATTGATTATTATCCTTGCCTAAAACTACATTTTTAATTACGTCTTACAGAAAACATCAGAACTTTATAATTTTTTACCAGAAAACGCCCTAGAGGTCCACTTGAGTTGCTAGGTAACGAGCTGGGCTTCACTGGGGTTGCTAGGTAACGGGCTGAGCTTCACTGGGGTTGCTAGGTAACGGGCTGAGCTTCACTGGGGTTGCTAGGTAACGGCACAGTTGCTGCTGACTTGTAACATTAAATTCTGGAGGTTTTTGAAATGGCTTATTTTTCAGACACTAAAAAGCATCTTATTTCCATAAACTGGCTTCTTTGAAATTCTTCTTTTTAGACGCAGTAGAAACTCAAACAAATGCAATGTGCATAATAGCTGCTCTTTAATAATCAACAAATGAAGCTATATGAGCTACAGCTCTGTAAAAAAGAGACCACTGTAACTTTTATTGATTTTACTCATTATAGGTAATGTTTGAGTTAAATGAACATTGTTTTTTTTATTCTATGAACTACTGAAAACACGTCTCTGAAATTCTAAGCAAAAAGTTTTTACTTATTTACCAGAAAATGAGAAATTGTCAAAATAAAGAAAAAAATGCAGTGCTTTCAAAGCTTAAATAATGCAAAGTAAAGGCTTATATTTATTTAGAAACAACAATAATAATGCTTTAACTCGGGAAGAGTTCAGAAATCAATATTTGGTGGAATAACCAGGAGGATTTCAGTGGGGTTCAGTACAGTTGGCTCTTAATGTTTTCCAGAGCTGTATATAATAATATAATCTGGAAACGCCTCATTTCTAAGTATTAAAAGCCATTTGCTGCTTCTAACAAATCCCACTCATGCCGCCTTCACTGTTTCAGTATTACTTCAAAACTATCGACAGACATATTATTCCAACTGTTTCATTCTTGTTCCTGTTTCTGCTCTCCTGTTGCTCTATAATCACCAAACATTCAAATTGAGTTTAATTTTCTGCTTGTGAAGAGAACAGCAGTTTATCTTGTGCTCAGTTTGCTCAGCCTTCACAAAAATAAGCAGCGTTGCCTATTTAAGGCAGCGCCGGGCCGCTGCTGCTCTCCATTCATCAACGTGGACGTCGCCGAGGCACACCCTCTTTCTTCCACTCCGCTCCATTTGCAATGAAAGAAAGAGCGATGGGACTGTCTCCTCAACAAAAGTGTCTCTGTCTGCCTAACAGCTGGCACAGAGCTGCCTCAGTCTGCTGCATCTCCAAGGTTGCATTTGCTTTAAGTGGTTTATGAAATGACAGCTAAGGACTTCTTCTCTGCCTTTAAAGTTTGGTTAATTCATTACTCAGTCACGGACAAAGACTTTTTGGTTTTTAAAGACTGGTGAGGTCATACTGGAGAAAGAGAAAGAGCCGTAATCTCCCACTCGCCTAAATGACATCATGTAGTTGGTTTGGCAGCATCCCATGTAAAAACAGGGAGGGGACGTATGTTTTAACGGCTTAAAGCCACAAGTAGTACCTTTGGGCTCAGCAGGTTACACACATAAACACACTTAAAGGGTATTAAGATCAGGGCGCATACAGTCTGGGCAAAAATTAGGACACACCAGTGAATTTTAGCAAGAAATGTTCACATATCTGAGACTAATCTCTGGAAAATAATGTGATTAATGTGTTTAAACAACAAAAATTAATATTGTTTCACTTATTAAAAATGGATTTTAACAGAAAGGCATTTTCTATCTGAGGAAAATGTTACTACCCCTTCTGTTGAAATAATTACAGTGACACAACTCTGCCAGGCTCTGAAATGAGTCTGAGGAACATTTACCACACTCTTTGATTGCAGCAGTGAGATGTTTTAGAAGTTTCTATCATGTTTCAAGTGATAAAGATCTGGACTTTGGCTCTTCACAAGACTTTTCATCTCATAATATGATGAATTTTCTGAGCTACTGTCATGTTGCAGAATAATGTTCATCTTCGTCCTTCCTTTTTTCACAAATGATCTCACATTTTCCTCTGATACAGCAGATTTCATCATGGATTCTTTAGTTTATGTTAAATTTGTTCTCTGTTGCTTTAAATTAATCTGTCCAAATAACTTTATTTATTTGCCTTGGAAACATTTGAATTTGTCTTGTCTTTGTTAAATTTTTCAAATCTTTCCCTGTTGCACACCTCCAAAAAAAAGTATACAGCAGCATATTTTGCAGAATTTGTTTGAAAGATATTAAAGTGGTGCAGTTACTAGCACTGTTGCCTTGCAGGAAGAAGGTCCAGGGCTCAAATATCAATATCAAATATCAATAGATAATACATCTGATAGAATATTCAATATACTGAATACTCACTGAACGCTGATCCAGAACAGCACAGAATTATGGGAGATGTAGGCAGAGGAAAGACGTTAGCCACTCAAGCAAGCTTCATGGGATCCACTAACTCTCTCACTTTTTCGTTACCTAGCAACTCATTCATTCTTTAGTTACCTAGCAACAACTTGTTGAATAACTGACACAGTAGCAGTTTAAGGTTTAACCACTGCACCTCATAACTGCTTAAAAATAAACAAACAGCAACCGGGAGGGAAAACTGTGGATAAAACAGAAAGGTACATCACATACTTAAAACAGAAAACTAATCAATAATTTAAAAAATTGACAATTATCAATATTAACTGACATGAATTGTTCATATAGTGATAAGTTTTTCGGCCATTTTGTCCAGCTTTAAATTGTAGCAGGTTTTAATGTTTCTTGTTTTAATGCATTCCTGTCGGACGCATCATCTTTTACTATCTTTATATGCCATGCATAACTCTGAAAACTTCCTTTTTGGTGCTAAAATACTGCCTTATATTTCTTGGTTTTTCTGAGTTTAGAATCTTTTTCCTGCCTAAAAAGGTTCTAAACTCAGAACCTTATATGAGTTTAGAATCTTTTTTATTTATAAAGTTGCATATGCTATGCAACTTTATAAAAACAAGTATTAAATATTAGTTTGCAGACTAATATTTAATGGCTTGAAAATGAGTAAAAAAGCAGGAAAGGTTAAAAGAAAATCAAATTTAGAAAGCCTGAGGACTTACTGAGGTTTAAAAGAACATTATCATTTTCCTTACAGTTACACAGAGCAATACTTCACCTGTAAGCAAGAAATGGACTTTGAAAGTAAAGGAAACTGCCAACAATAAACTTTATTGTGTTTTTTATTTATTTTGTTCTCAGTCAGAAAGATAAGAGCGGTTATCAACATATTTATGCTGCATTACAGAGGAGAATGCAGCTCCAACCCAAAAGAGTGGGCTAGCTGGTCACAAGTAACTGAATTAAGTTTATCAAACTTCTTTATATATGTTTGTTTACCTTGATAATTTAATAAACGTAATACATTAACTTGGAGAAACTTGATTTGATTACTTGTTACCAGTTCACATATTTTGAACTGTATATAAAATATTTATTCAATTTTTGTCTCGGATAATTGTGAAGGTGTGGAAAAATAAGACACATTTTGACTAACTGTGCATATATTTAACATAGCACATCAGACACTAACTAAACGAAGAACCGCTTCTGGTCAGTGGCTCCACCTAGTGGCATGGAGTGATAAAACACTACATAGAACAACAATTATTAAAGTATTTTTTTATTGAATTGAACTGAACTGAAGTTTAGTCAAGAACTTAAGGGAGAATCAGACAAACTTTAGTGAGTTGCAGAACGTGTTTATTTATTTGACAATTATACGCGTTCTTGTTTTGTGCATCTTTTTAAAATATAAGCAGGCAAGATTTTAGATTGGCTAAAATAATCCAAAGGAATAGCAAATATTTCTTTATACAGCTTAAATTTAGTCATATCCAACATAGCAAAAAGTAAACAAACAAAAATAAAGAACTTTTTTTTCTGCATTTTTGTGGTGTGTCAACCCCAGTTATCATTTGGTCACCACTGAAAACCCTTCTGGACGCTTTCTACTAAATATGCTTAAATCATAATATTTAGTAAAAAGCGTCCTGAGAGGAAGTGGCACCTGAAGGATTGTTGAATTAAACTGCTTCAGATAACGTTAAAGTTCAACTTTAAATAACCAGAGATGTCTGGTGCATCACTTGTTGCTCATAAAACCAATCCCCATAAATTAACCACTCAAAGCTTACCAGAGGTGGACGGAGTACTCAAAACTTGTACTCCAGTAAGAATAGCAGTACTTTAACATATTTTTACTCAAGTAAAAGTAAAAAATATCCATCCAAGAAATTACTCAATAAGAAGTATTAGGAAAAAAGTCTACTCAAGTACTGAGCATTGATCAAATGATCAATTATTTAATATTTAAAATAACATAATCAGATGGACCAAAATATAAAGTTAAGTGGAAAGTTTGGTATTTTAACGACCAAAATGACAATAATTCATATAAGCATCAAAATATAACAAAATCAGGCAAAAGAAAATGCCTCCAAATCAGTTTCTTCCAATAAAAAATTCTGAAACTTTAATAAAAAACTGCAGCTGTGTCTGGTGAATTTTTGGTTACTCGCAGTGAGAGAATCAGACATTTTACTCAAGTAAAAGTAGCAACACTTCATAATAAATTGACTCAAGTACAAAAATACTCCTAAAAGTAATAATAAAAAAAGAAGTTACTCAAGTAAATGCAATTGAGTAAATGTGACTAGTAAGTCTGCTAACACCAAGCTGATTCTCTCTCTCTTCATCCATGTTGATAAAGTTGAATATCATTAAAGGGTCTAATTGATGATCTGGGATATGAGCACGGCAGCAGTTTTCACTCACCTCTGCAGAAAGCGTCTGTCACTTTGCGCCAGCTGCGATGCGCCCGGTCCGTTGGGTTTGACGGAAAGGGTTCAAATGAGCGCAGACTGCGCAGCTTTAAAGCGCGCAGCTAAAAAAAATAAAAAAAATAAGGAGAGAGAGAGAGAGGGAAAGAAAAAAAAAGAAAAAATAGGCGAGCCAAACCCCTACAAATCCCAATAAACAATGACCTCAACCAGGAATCTACAAGCACTTACTTTAGTTCTTATTGGCTCTGCAGAAACGGAAATCGGTGGAAAGTAGAGCAGAGAGTCAACATAGTTACAGCTCTGCTCTGCAGAAATATTCAGCTATTGCATAATTTATCTTGGCAGCACTTCAGCTGTTTACAGCTATTTTAAAAAATGTAGGGGATTTGTTAACTTGACACTTCCAACCTCACTCATCTCCTTCTTTGGTAAAGAAACCAAGATGACTCAGTCCTGACCCAAAGCAAACACATGCACCCTGCAGTAACCCACAATTCTGAATATTACGCTTCAGAAATATGATTTAAAGCTCCCAAAGGGCTTTAGCAGATGTTTGCATCCTCCCTTAACACAAACAACAAGCCTTAAGAGACGGTTTGTGACGCTTCAGGGTGACATTTCAGAGATCAGGAGGTTATGTCTATTGTGTTAAAAAGCTGCCAGCGTTACCAGATCAAGTTAAAAGATAAAAAGGCTTTATAAACTTTACTGTGCCCTGCAACAATACTCCTACCCCTTTAACTTTTTCACTTTTTTTTGTCACATTGTAACAGTGAAATGTAGTCCTACACTGCAAAAACACAAAATCTTACCAAGTATTTTTGTCTAGTTTCTACGGCAAATATCTTAACACTTGAAATAAAACAAAACTAAACTTTTCAGCAAAATATATGAGCTTGTTTTAAGTAATTTCTTAAAACTGATGAAAAATTATTTCACTTATACCAAAGCAATTTTCCATGTAATGAGTGAAATAATTTGCTAATGGAACCAGTACTGTTTAATCAATATTAATAAATTATTAACTTTAAAAAAGCTCCTGTATCTAGCTGAAAAGCTACTTTTTAAGTTAATTTAGTCTCATTTCAAGTATTAAGATATTTGCACTAGAAACTTGACCAAAAATACTTGTTAAGATTTTGTGTTTTTGAAGTGCAAAGTATTAACTCTTTGGGTCTGAATTTAAATCTCTTAAAATTTTTATTTAGAAAAGGAAACATGTATCTCTTTGTTTTTACTTTGTAATTTTGCACAATTTTAAGTGAACAAAATCCAGATTAAACACATTGAAATCTTAGGTTATAACATGATGAAACATTGAAAAAGCTCAAAAGGTGTAAACACTTTTGTAAAACAATGTATTCTACATTTATTGCCTTTACCACAAACTTGTTAGTAAGATTATAAAAGTATGAACACATCACCGATACGGCAAGTTCTGTTTCTTATCAAGTGCTATTTTCCCTAAATAGACAAAAACATCCAAATGTTTTAAGTTGATATTTAGGTCCAGTCAGAGGAGGAAACAAAAAAAAATAAAAAATTAAGTCTCATTCTTCATTTAAAGTGTGTTTTAAGTCTACACAGTAAATCCCTTGGTTGAATAATCACAAAATGCTTGGAAAACGTGAGCTAAGTGCTCACTACTTCCTTCTCTAAACAGACATTCTTGAGCAAACGCCATGGACTCGATGTCCTTATTAGGAGCATTACCTGATATGTTGGGAAAGAAGAATTAAACGCTGTCTCTTGTAGCAAAACATGTCTTTTTTAAACACTGATACATTACTTTATTTTGAGTTTTTAAATAAATTACTCTGACACACTTAGCAGATCTGGCTTCAGGTCTGCCAAGTGCTGCTATTTTTAATTACCATGGTAAAACTGGTAGAGAATCCTAACAATTAAGCTCTGTTTATTTCAGCTATTCTATAGCGCTTTCTGAGGTAAAACCAGCAAACCAATCGTGTTGGAGCTCCACTTAGGTTGCTAGGTAACGGGGTTCAGCTCGGCTGGGGTTGCTAGGAAACGGCACAGTGCCAGTTGAACGTGACTTAGAAATCAGCAGGATTTTGGGACAGCCGATTTTTCATACACCAGAAGAAAACGGTGCGGCATGTTTTTTAATGACTCATTGCGTGAACAAACTTATTTTTGTGCGATTTTAATCGCGTTTATTATTTTGGAAACACCACAATTGTGAAATTGTGTTTTTTTTCTACATCAGCGAAATATTGATAAAGTTTCATGGACATTTTTAGTGGAAGCACAGCTGGTATGATACAAACTGTAAAACTGGATGAAACTGATCATTTTCACACACCAATACTGTAAAGTGCCATATCAGCCGAATCAGGTATGAATGAGAGGATCAGCAGTCAGACATCTGTAAACCAATATTGAAATAGGTAAATAATGAGGCCATCAGACAGAGAGCTTTAATCAAATGCAAAGGCTTTAGTTTATTGACCGTTGCACACAGAACAGGTGAGTATATTTACACAGATGTAAACAGTCAGTATCGGCAACGAAGACAAAAAGAGGACACAGTATCATGTTTTTTTTTTGTTTTGTTTTTTTGCCAGACACACATCCATAAACACTTGCAGGCATTTGGACACATTCACACAGAAAGAAAATGAAGAATGAAGAGAGAGAGAAAGAGAGCAGAGTGTCTGAAAACACGGGGCACAGCAGGCCTCTTTGGTCAGACAAGATTTCCACTGATCAAAGCTCAAGTTGCCGATCAGAGAGCAGAAGCAGCGCAGAGAAACACCAAGACCTCGATCACCTTTTGAAGAATTCACATTGTGGCATGTAGAAAATAATGGCACACAGTTCTGCTCAGATTTATTTCACTTCTTTTTTCTTTTTTTCAAAGATGCACAATCAGCGAAAGATAATTAATGCTCTGAAGACATAATGGAAAAAGCATCTTGTTGGAAACATACAAGATACAAAAGTGTATCTTGTATCTTGTAAGTGTTTCCATCCATATAAGATGGAAAATATGCATGAAATAATCATTAAAGTCACTGAAATGTTTCTTTACAGAACCTAAAAAACTTCTATAAACACGTCTCAAAATAAAACAGTAAATAATATAAAACTAGCTGTCGGATAAAACAAAAGCATTACTGAAAACAAATAAAGCACACACAGAGAGTGAATTACAGGCTTCTTTCACTTTATTTCCTCTCTTTAAAAAATTCATCATACAACTGAAATGATAATTCAATGTAATAACAGATCATGTGGAGTCATAAAGAATTCCTGATTAAAGCAAACAGACAAGCAAACAAGAAATAAAGAGTTAAATTAGAGGTTCCTGCACAGCAGAAGATAACTAAGGAAGGAAGAGCGATATCTACAAGCCTGCTCTACTTCCCTCCTTCTGTTCACTCCTTTATTCTTTCCCTCTCTTTTTAATTCCATCATCCTGCATTTATTCTGCATGAACTCCCTTATTTTTCTTTGGCTCGCACCGAGGCCAAAACACAAAAAATTATGGTTGTGTTTAGCTTAGTCACCAAATGTATTATGGCTTCGGTTCAAATAAACACAGCGTCGCCACGGCGACAACCCGACCAACGCTTCCTGTTCAGTCAGCAACAGAGGATGCGAAAGTCTGCAGCCCTAAATGAGTTCAGAAAGCTTTCCGTTCTTCTTTAACATGAACAAAAATAAAGAAAATGTGCAAGTAAACTTCTGTTTTACCTTCAAATGATTCGTGAGTAAACAGTTCAGTACGAAATAGGAAAAAAAATCCAGCAAGTAAACTAGTCCAACACTGGCAGCTTTCAAAATAAAGACCTGGGACAGTCCCAGTGCAAATTTCTACTTCTCCCAGGGTATCTGAAATATGAAATATTAATCTGTCAAGATGCAATATTTAGTAGGCTGCAACATTTTTGGAGTCATCTTTTAAAATTATACACTTTAATAAGATAACTGATTATTTGGATGGTCTTTAATTGTCCCAGAAAGCAGTTTGTTACCAAAACGACTAATGAGTTCAACAATATTAATGCAGTGCCATGTTTTCCAAATACCGAGCAGCCCTAATAATATGAATTATAAGGAGTGACAAAAAACATGGCAATGTATAAAATCCAGCACTGCAAAATTTTACTGACTAGTCAAATGGAGAAAACATTTATTTATCTCTCACTACATCAGAACATAATTAAAAACATATTTTATTTCAGTAATTTAAATAAAAAGAGGAAAGTTGCATACTATTAAGATTAATTGCACACAGATTGAGATATTTGCTGCAAATTCAGTTGATTATGAAAACTCAAATATCAATTTCTCATAAAAGTAAAATTAGAACATTGTATAAGATTAATATATATATAATTTATTATTTAAAGTTGTCACGTTATGGTACACAATCATGTGTATGACTGTTGATTGTATAGTTATCCAGAATTCAGTCAATGACATCCACATGAAGAGGTAAGCTGCAAGAGCTCAGTGCTAAAGAAGAGAGCTTACTAGAAAGTTGAGTGGAAGGAAAACATCTTCATACGTGAAGAAGCTAAGGAGAAAAAGAACTCCATTGTTGCAGTTTATTGTTCTCTTTTTAAATATAAGGTAACGTTAGTTCGTCGTTTAGTTTTCAAGGTTGACGGGTGAGGAAGATGAGTGGAAAGGCACACAATCCAAGTTGCTAGAGGATCATTTGTTCTTGGTTTGATGTAATATTCTCACTTACCAAAGAACTGAAATTTGGGTTTTCATTAGCTGGTAATCATAATCAACAGA
Source organism: Alfaro cultratus (assembly GCA_903066825.1). Classification (NCBI taxonomy): domain Eukaryota; kingdom Metazoa; phylum Chordata; class Actinopteri; order Cyprinodontiformes; family Poeciliidae; genus Alfaro; species Alfaro cultratus. Next base: position 72,474 of record CAEFZX010022309.1, on the reverse strand, counting down.
AATAACCTGAATATTTCACTCTGTGTCCAATAAATCCCCACTAATACAATTTACGAACTGAAATAATGAAATAAATTAATGTGGTGATATTCACACCTACTGAGATTTAGCTGCATAAATAACTGGTAGTAAAGTTGTGTAGCAGAAAATATATTTCAGAGATTAAACTAGCAAAGCACTGAAAGATGCCTAGTTTAAATCAGCCAATACATTCATTGTTCAGCAAAATGAAACCAGATTAATGAAGAAACAAAATTTACGTCACCCTTCTGCCAGTAGATAATTTCTCTAATTTCTAATTATATTATTAAAAAGACAACAGACGTTTTAGCGTCAAGTTTAGGTACTGAAACGTTTTATTTTTTATTACTTTACTGAAAAAATACCTGAATAGAAATATGTGAACAAAGCTGGATGTGTATGAAAAATGTTCCTCTGCAAAAAGCGTAAAAAACACTTTCAGGTCGAATGGATTCGGTTTACACAAAGCGTCAAAACGCGTGACGGGAATGGCACAAAGCTGACTCACTTCACTTCATTTAGGTCTCATTTTCACAGCAGCAAACCTTCAATCTGCTGTGACCGCGCTCGGCGTCCAGAGGAAGGCGTTAAGCCTCTCTCTAATGTCACAGTCTAAGGTCACCCACAGAGATCCGTAACAAGCTCCTACCGCTTCACACAATATTTACAAGCAAACCGCACAAACCCTCCCGACACACCTGCGCAGTATATTGCTACCTTTAGGGACAGAGGCTTCTCTTGGGTTTAATATATATTTCTATATTTTTTCCCGTACCATCCCAAAGTCACTTTCCCTCTCAGAGATAATCTAGTATAGAGTTGCCATGCTTAAAAACTACAATTCCCAGGCACTTGATTGTAACCAAATGTACAGTAAAGTTTTCCACTGGGTCAGCTTGCTTCTGATGCTCAGAGAAAAGGCAGCAACATTCAAAGTCAGACCCAAAACGCCGACTGAAAAGAAAAAGCTCTATACAAAGAAAACACAAGCAACCTCCACATGCATAACAACGTTATAGTTTCTCTTGAGATATACTGTACACTGACAAATTAAGTAGAGGTTGGCATTTGCATTTACTCACTAACTCATGCTGCAATGCTACAGTAAGATGAATGACAAGAGAGAAAATGTGAAGAAAACCAGGAATGATTGAAGTAAGAGGCATGAAATGAGCAGAAAGAGAATGAGGTAGAGACAGCGATTTCCTAAAGAGGAAGTGAGCAAAAAGGAAAAAAGGCAAAGTGCAGAAAAATAAAATAAAAATGGGAGTGTGAAAAGAGGAGTCAGGTACTCGTCTTTTGCTCAGTGGCTCAGGTCAGTTTGTACTGGACGTTTGCGCTGAAACCTGGTTTTCACATCCGCAGGTGATCCGTGAACGGCGGCTCCGAGTCGTCCATGGGCAGAACGAGGCGCGTGCCCCTCATCACCAGCTCATGATCGCCGTACGCCAGCTCCCGGTCCAGGTCGTCCGTGGCCAGGCCGCCGCTGGTGCGGGCGCCTGTGGCATCAGTGCTGACCGTGATGTCGCCATAAGTCAGGCTGATGTCACCGTCCGTCAGGATGAGGTCAGAGTCGTCGTCCTTCAGCTGACACTCATTCTGGGGGAGGAAAACAAGGAACAAGTCGGGTTTATTACACTCATATAAACTAAAACGGGTCCATATAGGGATGTTATTGATTAACAGTTAACTGGATTAAAATGAGCTCAAATCAATTAAATAGTAACTTCCGCTTAGACCTTTCTTTAGTGTTGTAATTTGGCTACCATCCAGCAGAGGGCAGCACTGGTCATCACTATGTGGGGCCAATAAATACAGAAGCAAAGATGGCGGAAACATACCAGAACAGGAAAGAGAAATGGTCTAAAAAGAGTCCAATGGGGAATGAAAGATGCACTTTATGCGGTTCTGTTTGGTAAGACGGCGTATTAGGGCCGTGGGAGATTAAAAAAAAAAATAAAAAATCCTGACAAAAGAATTTCAGAAATTTTCTGGAAAGACAAAGAAATTCCTGAGTTTGAAACATCAAACCTTTTCTTGAAAAAGTTTTGAGATTAAATTTCTGAGTTTGAATAGTTAAATTTTTTCAGCTTTTGAAACAGTTTTCTGAGGTTAATCTAAAAATGTTTCAAAAGTTTTTTTTCTAGAAAATCTTTGACTTTTCAAGCACAGAAATTTACTTGTTTTTTATAGAAACTTTCTCAGATTAATCTCCAAATTTCTGATTCTTTTAGTGAAAATGTTCTCCTTTTTTATTCAATGACAATATGCCATTGTAGTTTATTCAGTCAGTATTAAACACATCTGACATCCAAAAAAGTTAAAATATAATGATGTGATTCTTTTTTTATATTCACCACATGAACAATGTATCCCTTCATGCTAAGGAAAGACAGTCTTGATACAAACAAAAACACAAGTTAGTAAGAAAATGGCCGCTTAGCAAATTAGTCGACCAATCAACTTTAGATCAACTCATTAATCAATAACTTGCTTGTCCCGTGTGACCTGCAGTCTGACCTCATAGGCCTGGGGGCTGGTGAGGAAGCGGGCCAGGGGGCCGCAGCAGGGAGGAAGCGTGGTAGTGAGAGGGGGGCCGCTGTGCGTCAGGATGGGCTTCAGGTAGCTGGAGAGAGGCTGCAGTCAAGGAAAAACTTACACAATGAACTCTGAGGGAAAGCAACAGGAAACAGCCGATAACGTGATGAATGCCTGGTATGAGCATCAAGATCAAAACCTCCATCGTTTTTATGCAAAAATTATTTTTGTCTTTTTGTATTTTTTTGCATACAGTGAATGAACCTCTGCCTATTCATGGTTCTGTATTTGTATTTTGTTCTGTCTTTTCACCAAATTATTCACATCAAATTTGTCCTTTGGTGTATTTTCTTAAAAAAAAAAAAAAAAAAAAAAATCTAAAATCTTTGAAGGAAAATGCAGCTCATAAAGCTGGAATACATAGCAGGGACAATAAAATAATTCAACTTAATAAATGTTGGAAAAAAAATTAAATAATCAATATTTTATTGTGGCTGTACAGTGGCGCATTTGGTAGCACTATTGCCTTGAAGCAAGAAAGTACTGGGTTCGATTCCTGTCCCGGGTTCTTTCTGCACGGAGTTTGCATGTTCTCCCTGTGCATGGTGGGTTCTGTCCAGGTACTCCGGCTTCCTCCCACAGTCCTAGCATGACTGTCAGGTTAACTGGTCTCTCTAAATTCTCCCTAGGTGTGAGTGTGTGTGTGTGTGTGCATGGTTGTTTGTCCTGTCTGTCTCTGTGTTGCCCTGCGACAGACTGGCGATCTGTCCAGGGTGACCCCGCCTCTTGCCCGGAACGTTAGCTGGAGAGGCACCAGCACCTCCTAACCCCATTAGGGACAAGGGCGTTAGAAAATGGATGGATGAATATTTTATTGTAATGTTACATACATTGTACGTTAAATTACATGAAATCTTTATCGTTTTAGGTCAGTGAGGTTTACAAAAATTAGTTAAAGTTTGCTGAATGTTAAAATAAAGGAAAGTTATCATTATGGCATTCATCAAATACATATCATTTTGGTAACCCTGACTAACCTAAAAAATTATTTTTTGTCTCATTTAAAGTCAGACAGTTAAAAAAACGTTACATTTATTTATAGAGTATGTAAATATCTGGTTTCAATTGTAGTTCTGGAGATCATTTGTTTCTAAATCTATAACCTGTGCTCCCCCTGCTGGCTGGAAATATAAACTTCACCACTCACTCATGGAACTGAAAGAGAACCATAACGAAAACACTACGAGTCGTTTCTATAAAGGATACTTGTGGTCGAAGTTGTACCAAATTCTGAAAAGCCAGGCACTTTCTTGTTTGGTGCTTCTCCTCTCTGATCCGTCAGCAAAACTCATCTGAACCAACAAAAAGGGCATTACTCTGTAAAACCAGTTCAAATAACATCTGCTCTAAGTTTTACCATCACGTCGCTTACTTACAGAGTTTTCCTGATCAGGATCAACTCCCACTCTGTTAGAAGAAAAACAGCAAATCAGTTGCAGTTGGACATTTTTAGAGAAATTTCTCTAAATGCCAACAATGCCCAGATGTAGAAGACTCATTGCCAGTTACTGGAAATGTTTGATTAAAAGTTACTGTCACAAACTGGGGTTAGGGAGCAGCCAGCAATTACTCTTCACAGGTTGGTTTGGATAGCTTTTTGCTTTTATTAGATAAAATAAATTTTTTGAAAACTGTAATTTCTATCTACTTGGGTTGACAAGCCAAATAAAAAAAAAGTTAAATAGTCTAAATGTGAGCCTTTTCGTTTCAAACCAAAATAATCAGGCATATACATTTAATTTTTTCCATCATAATATTCTTAGATTCTGCACTGTACAACGGCGCATTTGGGCCATTGTAAATAGAAAAAAGGGAGAGTAAATTTACAACAAAAATCTTAAATTTTGAGATTAATCTCAGAAATTTTATAGGAAAAAAAATGGGATATTTTTGAGATTGAAAAGTCAAAAATCTCAGAAAATTTGAGGTTAATCTTAGAAGTTTTCCACAAAAGATCTCAGAAATTTCCGATTTTTTTTTTGAAAATTTTTAAACTTTTAAAACTCATAAATTTCATACAAACTCAAAATGTCTAATTTATTTTTTTGGCAAATTTTCGACTGTTGAATGTCAGAAATTTACAAGTTTTTTTCTACAAAATTTCTGAGATTTTTTTAGCGAAAAGGTACTAATTATTTTTTTTTCTTCAATGGCCTTAACTTGTCATTGTAGCATTAGGACTTGTTAGGGAGGAAAATTTTATTTTCCTCAGACATTATGAGCAGTCTGATACAACATGACTTAAACAGAGTCAACTAGAAGTTTCCCAGAACTGTGCGTATCAAGTTTGGAATTTGTTTTTAAGGAATAAAGAAAACAGTGGGAAATCTGTCTAAGTTTATGTCTGAAACTGCTTACCGTATCCTCTGACAGGACAGCATCTGAGTGGTGCCGCCGCCACAAATCCAAACAGTGAAGAAAACCACGAGGAGATTGGTGGAGAACATCAACTGGCGGGCGTACGTGGCCGTGTCCCTGATGGACAGGGCGAAGGTCATCGCACCGCGCAGCCCTGAAAACCAAGCAAAAACAGGAAAACAAGGTCACAAACGTGTGATCATAAGGCAAACTGTCTGTTTTTAACAGTTCTGCAGTCTGCTCCACTGGCCTGCAAACATCATCATGTGCTGGAAGTTGGATCTAATCTTGTTGCGTCGACCCAGATTAAGGAGGAGTGACAGAGGGTAGATGTTAGCAGCTCTACCCACAAACACCGCCAGCTGGATGGGAGGAACGTCAAGGAGGAAAACCAGCGGAACATCGTCACACATCACCCACAAAACTCCTCACTAAATCAGTTCTGAATTAATAAATAAACATCCTTTTATGAATGTAAACACTCATGAAATGTTTCTGTTTTACAGGCTGAAAAGATACAAAAGCTCCAACGATGAACATGGGATTAAAGATGTGGTTCTGGAAGGTGAACAGGGTCAGACCCATGTAGGAGAAGATGAAGTTCTCTGCCAGGAAATTTAACAGCTCAAACAGCTGAAAAAGAAAGAAAAGAAACATCAAAAAACATTAACATTTTGTCTTTGAGTCTCATTAATGATTTGGTCGTGAAATTAATGGCTTTTATTCACCATATCGTAAAAGTATAACTAATATTTATTGTACTTTCTGATGAATTAAAACTTGGTTTGAGTTTCAGATACAAACACTGATGGAAGTTGTGATGAATTTAAATCTTTATATAAATATTTAAAACTGGGACAGGAAGACATTTTAAATATCCCAAATAAATAAACAGAAACAACAAATAAAATAAAGTCTCTGTAAACAAAATGAACCTACAGAAAAGGAAAGCACCAGACTGAAGACTTTTGTAATCCAGTTTTTAGTAGAAAGAGAGAAAAGAAAAAAACAATCATGCAAGTAGAAATTTTTATTTATCATACAAGTAATTGTTTTATTGCTTATCGCAACAGGCCTATTCACACATATGATTTAAGGTAGGTTATTATTCATTACAACAATGAATCGTTGTTTATTATTTTTACAATGACACCCTAATACTTTAGTAAATACTAAACAGTTTTGTAGCATTAGTCTGGTTCTGACCTGCTTTGTCCGGTCCTGAGACTCTGGAGACAGATTGTTGAAGGTGTAATGGGCCTGAGTGATGCCACAGAAGAGCACAGCCACAACACCTGCAGAACACAACGTGATCATATGATCGAAAGACAAGCAAACCACATTTAAATCTTTTCAACGAGGCTGGGATGTATGAAATTATATGTACTACAGGTTCACTTTAAATTTGTGTGTTTGCTACCTGTGAAGCCACAAGCTTCAGCCAGCAGGAAGGTGCTCCAGGACATGAGGAAGAACAGAGCCGTCTCCAGCAGCTGAAAGTCCCTCAGTTTGGTGAACTTCGTCACGTAGACCCAGTCAAGGATTTTATTGAAAATAATTTCATTGATTTTAGTGTGCATTCACACCAACCCTGTTTAGTCCACTTTAATCAAACTGTAGTTAGTTTGTTTAGAAGGTTTGGTTCGTTTAGGGAGATGTGAACGCACAATCAAACTCTGCAGGGACCAAAAACCAAAAATCTGCCTAAAAACCTCATTTTCTGTTCGGTTGACGTGAACTCTGGTACGGTTGGAATTCATATGAAAATGCCAAGAGGACCAGAGACCACTCCAAAAGCAGGAAGCAAACTGTAGCACACGGGATTATGGGTAAATACAAACAAAACAAATTGCTTCAGGTCTCTTATCAAAGAGAAATCCTACAACCACTAAAATCTGACGCTACTTCATTTTTGTCTACTTTTCACGAGGAAGGAAGTTGCGCTCATTGTCTTCTTCAGAGGTTTTTGTGTTGTTTACTTCAGTGCTTCTTGGTGCAGCGCCACCACAGGCGAGGAGGGAAACAGATTTTTCAAAGGGTTTGGTTCCTTTGACACAATGTGATGTGAAAGCGAACCGAACCAGCTCAAAGTTTAACAAATGTTGCAATTTTGATCTCCAATCAAACCAACTATACTGAACTACCAGGTGTCAAAAAACCTGTGCTATCTGTGCCACGTTACAAAGAACAATCGGTACGCTAGTGTTGTTTTCAGTACTTTACACACACCTATTTGCCAAACACTAACAGCAGGATATTATTAGTAACGTAGGGCATAACCTTGTTTATTCATAGCTTATGCAGCAGACTGGATAGACAACAAAACCAGAAAAGATATGAGAGCTGTAACGATTCCCGTGGCAACGCCCAGAGAAAAGGAGCCGCTGAAAACGCCAAGGAACATCCCTAAAGACTTCAGCAAGGCCATGGCCTCAAACGTGTGGCTGTTGTCTCCTTGAGGCTGATATGCAACAATAGATCTGATAATAAAACATAAAGAAAAACACTTAAAGGCAAGTGTACACAATGGACACCAGATATTTGCATATGAAACCCTCCTATGTTTGTCTCATCTCCAGTAGGTTGACTTTACGACAGACACATTCAGGTTCTCTGTATTTATTCTAACAAAGGAGAAAATCAAGTTGGTAGTTAACATCAGTCCAGCAGCTTCTGTCTCACAGTTACCGACGGCAACAGAAAAAAAAAGGGGGGGCGGGAGGAGCTGTCAGTTACTGGTTGCTATGGTAACCACCAACCCCCAAGAGCAGCGCAACAGAACTTAAAACACTGTTACACATACACCGTATAAAAATGACAAAACTTGAGTTTTCTTACTGTCTAACTCAGACTAAACTTATCCTGTTTTAGGTCTGTTAGGTAATTTGTACCACTGCCATTTTTATAAAAGCCTCATTTGTGTGATTTTTTTAACCAACTTCATTTATTTATCTAATGGCCCTTTTCTGTATTGTAGTTACTGTTTGGATATTAATTTTCTATGTGTTTCTTCAAACGTCTGCACATTAACAGGGTAAAAGTAATGTACAATATAACCCATAAAGATCTTTTTTATTGAGGAAATTTATTATTTATTATTGAGAACTTTAGTCCGATTTAATATCAGACAGTAAGAGAAAAAAAGGTTTGTGTCTCTTTATGCTTTTAGTTGTGCATGTAAAAATAGCCAAACTGTAAACCAAAGAGTAGATACTATATTTTCAGAAATGTTCTCTTACTCAATTTGACCAAACAGCACGTCTTTAAACAGTATCGTTATCAGGCAGATATTTAAGGGTATAACTTCACATTCCAGTGTTTTACTTCAGTGTTTAATCAGAACCAGAAATAACTCAGGCTGAATGTTTTTCTCTACTGAAAACAGTCCTGCAGCAGGAACATGGAGATACTTAAAAAAATTATCCATTTCTGGGAAGACGACCAACTAGAAACAGAAAAAAGACCTGAGAATATGGAATATTATTTTTAAATTCATGTTGAAAAACAGAGAACCCTGGATTGTTATAGTCAGAAGAATAAAACAATGTTATCAAACTTTAATCAAATATGTACTGAAAATAATTTAAAGTCTGAGATGAAAAAAAAATCTGGGATTTTTTTTTTTTAAATTAAAAAATAAAAATATCGCTTACTTATTGCTCCCTAGGTAATAATGTTTCACGGAAAACACACCAGATGAGTTTAGTCCTTAAAAGTTCAGACATTATTAAATATTTCTTTATGATGCTCTACTATGCTACTGTAATAAAAGATTAATTTATTTGCAGGTTGTTGTTATTTTTACTCAATATTACCATGTAAAAATCAATACATATGAAAAACCCTAGTCTGTATATTTTAATACAGTCTCAATTACACTTTATTAACGTAGTTTTAGAATAAAATGTACTGAAAAACACCAAACAGGAACTTTTATCTTTTTTTCCAACCAAAGTTGATTCTAAAATTAGATTTGTTCAACATGACACACAAATCACAAGACATGTTGTTGTTAAGCTTCTCGTCTGATCTTCAAAGATAACTAAAGGGTGTGGAATTTTTTTTCATCAAACATCGTTTACCAAAAAGACAAAAAAAGCAAATAACGCAATTTTCTAAAACTATGGCTGGATTATCCAGGGTAAAAGCCTCTAATTTGTCATGCTAGTCCTCAGGCACTGCAAAGACACACGACATGCTCTACTTAACGCAATGAGTTGGTGAGGGTCTCTCTGGATGGCCCACTTCCTCCTAGCTGCATGCTATTATAATGCATTATTCTGTGGAAATTACAACAGAACAATGAAGGGAAGGAGGAAGAACGAAGCAACACCAGGTGAACTGATTCCAGTTTGGTCAAATGTGAATCTCACAGCTGGTTGTTTCACTGATCAAATATGAAAAACACACACTTTCATATGTTTGTTCATGTCTCAAACATTCAGTCATCATGATTAGACATAATTTGATTTTAAAAACTTACGAGGACAAAACGACTGCTACGGCATCATTGAGGACGCTCTCTCCAAACAGTAACGCATACAAATCCACGTCAACCTGCAGCTCATGGAAGATAGCCAGGACCGTCACTGTGAGACCAACAGAAACACATTAAAACTGACATAGACTGAAAAGACATTTAAGCAATGTCTTTCCTGAGAAAAATGCTACCCTGTAAAAGAGTACAAAGAAGAAAATCTCAAAAGTGGTTACTTTTACCCTTTAACACTTTCAGAAATCTCACTCAACTTTGTCTCTAATTTTTAATCCTGAGGATTATCTGGAAAGCTTTTACAGAAATGGTTAATTGATCTATTTAGGGTTTATGTCTTCACTTTATTAAAGTCAAGGTATTTCAACTTAAACTCAGTGAAAACCTGTGCATCTTTACTGAGTTTAGGCAGTCTCAGAAATAAAAGAGAAACAATTTCTGAGTGCCTGGAAAACAAAAATGTGATGCACACGATGTCAGCAATTAAAACGTTATCAGTACTTCTCACTACTGCCAGCAGAAACTAATGTTAGTTTTTAGATAAACATTTCTAAGAAAGTTTCATGACTAAATAATTTTTCAAATTATCAAAATTTAGTTTGCAGCAACTGCAATCAAGTAGATAAAATATGAGTCATAACACCTGCTTTTGAAAAGACTGATAATAATGCTGGAGTACCTCAGGGTTGTATATTGAGTCCCATTACATTTTATATTAATGACTTTCCTGGAGTTTGATCACCTCATGCAGGTTCAAATGTGAATTTGTATGAATAATTATAAGTTGTTTAAGAAAATGCATAATTTGTATTGTAAAAAACAATACAAACTGGTAAAATAATTTATATCTGCATCCACATTCACAGTCTGTACCGTGTTATTAAAAATGTGTATAATAATGTTATTTATTTGATTAATTTAATACTTTTAGACCGAACGAGTCGGCGATGACACAGCCAAATTTGCAGTACCATAAACACTCTGCGCTATCTGAAAAATTCCAACGGTTTCTGAAAGAGGAACGTTGCGCTTTCCTGCCAATATCGGGTTATTAAGGTAATTTCACTCCTGTTTTTCTTCGGTTTAATTTGATGAGACACTTTTTTAATAGACAGTAAATTGTGAAGATAACTGCTATATATTGAAAGTTCCAGTTCAGAGGGTTAAAATACAATCCCTGAATAGAAAACATTAATTTGAATATATACCCGGGTCTGTTGCTGAGACAATGGCTCCAAAGAATAGACAGTCGGTGAAGAAGAAGTCTCCACCCAGTTGGCCCAGGTGCTTCATCAGCGTGACACAGCCGTACATCAACAACCTGTTGGAGGACAGCTTTAATTATCTTACTAAATGGATTATCGACACTTTAAAATGCATTGAATCTGTGTTTTTCTCAGTGCTGTTTCTGAGCACGATCATCTTACCCAATAATAAAACAGGAAATCACTGTCCCCATAAAGGCATAAGCCAGGATGGATCCCATGTTCCGGAAAAAATGTCTCTGAAAAATAAAAACAAACATGCAGCTAACTTTACTGAGGCTACAGTATTTAATCATAAATTAAAACTATTTATTTAAAGATCTGAGGGTGTTGTACCCTTTTCAAGCTGTAGCCTGCATGAAAGATGATGGGCGGGAGGAGAATATTGAAGAAAACCTCAGGGTCAAACGTAACCTGAAGCCCACAAAAACAAAGATGTGTATCAATAAAACAGCAAAATAATCAATGCTTTGATGCTAATTAATGTTATGTTAAATTAATTATTTAATCAAGAATGACACAACTGGGACATTGAGTAAAATAACATGTTAAAAGAGGGCAGCGACTGAATCAAACATCAGTTAAGGCTGAGATTATTCTTATTTCAGGTCTGAATCCAGATCAAATTTGTCAGAGCAGAGAGAAGTTAGAAAGTTTTTATTTTACACTGGATCACACAGGGACTACAGTACATTGAATTAAAGCAGATTTTGTCACTTGTTGTTTGTGTTGAATTAAGGATTCCAGAGAAATAAAGTCCTTGGAAAAGTATTTCCTCAATTAATTAAGGATTTTTATGTGACAATCCAACAGAAAGTAGCACAGCTGTGAACTGGAAAGTAATGCAAGATTTTCTTTTTTACAACTATAAATAACTAACATGAGTAAAGCTGACAGCTTAAAGTATCTTGCAAAGAACAATGGGAAAACAACTCAGTGATAGATCATTTTACAAAGTATTATCTCAGAGGTGGTACATTATTTGTTTCCCTAAAAATTTTAGAACTTTGTAGTTGAAATTTGACAAAATGTAAAAAAATAGCTCAACTGGTATTAACATTTTTGCAATCAGATGCCAAAGCATCACACACTTCTCTATATAACCAGAAATAACTCAAGTGATTTGCGTTGTTTCAATTTCAATTTCTTTCTTGATAATTGTGAATTCATTTATTTAAAATAACCAGAATCATGGCTCCAACTTCAAAGCTGCAAAGTGAAGTAAAACACCAAAATGCTCACTCAGTCATCAGCAGTAACTACCACAAACGTGAGTAGACAGCCAGTACCTTGCTCAGCATCTCGTTGTCTTTCACCTCATTCACCTTGTTGGCACCGACCTCCCTCTTCAAGGTGTATTCGTAAAATTTGCCACTGACATTTACCAGCAGGGTGGCGGGGCTGGCGTTGAGAAAGCAGCTTGTCTGGACGTTGGTGTTTTGAGGGACCTGAACAACGTAGCGCAAGATCACCCCGACAATAAGGCCTGAGAAAAGAGGCGGAGAGCAAAAATAGAACAGAGGAGGGTTTAATTTAAGACAACAAAGCTCCATTTATTTTTATTGCATCTGAAATTTTCTCTCAAACACATTTAAAAATACGAATCTGGTGCTTGGGTTTGCTACTTTCTCATCCACAGGCAGAAATAAAATAAATTCATTCAGCCCTGATAAATGTAGCTTTAGTCTCACCTTGATCACACTTTTTCATGCCATCAACAAGCTGCTGGTTAGTCATGTCTGAATTTCTGTTTTGCTAGTAAATCTTAACTTGCAGTGGTGTCTAAAGAGGCCAAAACTGTTAAATTTAAACTGGCGCTTCACAAAATTCATTAAATTAAAAACACAAAAATTAATTTATTTTCATTTTTCCTTTTACCTGCTAAATCATGTTGCCTTATTAAAAGAAAAACAGACAATTTCCAAACTTCTAGGGTCATCAGTTGATTTCTGATTTTTTATTTTTGGCCCCCTGACTTGTGTTGGGGAGGTTGATCAAATTAATTTCAAGGGCCACAAATGGACCCGGAGCCACACTTTGGACTCCCCTGGTCTAGTGGATTTAATAAACAAAGTGCAGAAATTCATTGGTTTTCTTTTACGTCTGCAGATTAATATTTACAGAATTAAAACTGATGAGGATGAGTTTTTGGGTGATATAAAAAACCAACATGTCAGGTTAAATAGGAGGAAGCAGTCAGTGCTGCACAGCATAAGCAGATTAATTACTGTCTTGTGTCAATCAAATGTTACCAGCTTAACCTGCGTGGAGGGGAAGTGAAATGTTTTTGATGTTAAAAAGGGAACAGAAGAGCAGCTGCCTCTTTTCGAAAATAAACTACAGCTTAAACCAAAAATCACGATGTTGACATTCCACATCTGATCGATATCTGATATCTTCCAACTGTCACTCTCACCGTAAATCATGGCCAGCCCGGTTTCGTGCAGAAACCTGAAGCGCCGGTGCTTGAAGAGCCAGATGGTTAGGATGGTGAGGGTGAGGAGCAGGATGAAGATGAGCAGGTCTGCGCTGTCCTGTCTGTGGCTCTCCTCAGCCTTCTTCTCGGTAGCGATGTTCTGCATGGCACTGTCCTCCTCCTGGGCTGGAGATGATGCTGCTGAGACGCTGATGAACACACACAGGCTCACCAGAACCAGCAGCCGCAGCGTCCTCAAAGCCCGCAGCGACACGTCCACGCTCGTTTTTGTCAACATTATGGCTATTTTCTGATAGGGTCAATGTCATCGGAGTTAAAAGAAAAACAGAGAGAGAGAGAAGAGAATGAGTCACGGACTGAGAGGAGAGATGACAGCCAAAACGGCAGCAACAGAGTCAACCCGGAAGTGAAAATTATTTTTCTCCAGAAAGCGTATAAATGTGTTTCACGCTAAAAGCCTTCATTAGGGTTGTTTTAAATTAGCCAATGTTTGAAAACACATATTTGTTTAAAATAATCATTTTAACACAGAAATCTCAAGCTTATTGGAGATTTTGAGTTTTTAACGGAACAAAACCATTTCACTCTGACCTGCACTTTTTTATTTTGAAATCTGCATCTTGTCATTTCAACAGGAAGTGAATCCAAACAGGCAATTAATTCATTTTGAATTAACGCAGCGAAATATTACTTTTGCGATTAAATTAATTAAAACTTTCTGAATATATTTGGGACTCTTTTGCTACTCCAAGCTAAAGAGCGGCAAGTCTCGCGATACAACCGAAATGCAACATTTGCATATATCGGCATTTGTAAATTTAGATAAATTAAAGTTGAAAACGCACCGTATTTCATATAGACGCTTTCCTTTTAATTAGTTCAGATTTAAATAACTCACCCGTGACTCGTATAACTTGGATGAAGAAGTGAATGTTGCGCTTTTCGAATGATCATGCGCATTTTTATTTTCACAATTCTTTTGTTGATAGGCGTCAGCGGAAGTATACAGACGAGAAGGCGTAAACATCCAACAAATCCGAGGAGGACGTGAACGCAGCACATCACATCACTCCACAGTTAGTTTAGCATATGGCTAATCTTTGTGGTCAGACGATACCTTGATTACATCTAACTCGTTTATTTCGAGTTTTCTTTGTTATTATTCTTTGCGGATCTGCATTTCATTTCAACTCCAGGCTTCGTAAATCACGAAGCTGGAAATGACGTCTAAAATTAAAGGTCAGCGCCATCATTTAGCCTTCTTTGCTAACATTAGCATTTGCTTACCTTGTTTTTTTATTATTTATGTTTCATTAACCACATCTGCATTGGAGGAATGAACGCAAACGAATGTAATACAGTGTGATAAGTTAAGTTTACTGCATTATATCAATTATAACAATAGCAATGTAAACGTTACAGTCTATGCTAAACGTCTTGAGTTACTATGTTTGCCTGCTCTGTTTTTCACTATAAATAAAGCGTGACAGCTGCAGTAAGCTTTGGGTAAATAAATTCATTTTGCTTGATTTTATTGTCTTCCTATCCAACTCCGTGTTTAACTGGAAGGTTTATTTTTTTAAAACATCGTCTTCATGATAAAATAAGCCACAAGCGCTTAGTAAACTCCTAAACTGATACCAGATCCCTGTTTATGTTTTGATTCTAGTGGGAAAGGTCGGCTCCAAGAACAAAGAAGATGCTCCTTATGAGCTGGAGAGCCAGTTTGTCTTGAGGCTTCCTTCTGTGAGGAAGTTTACTTCTTTTGATAAACGTCAGCATGGTACACTGAGTTTAAAGTGATGTGAATTCACTTTCTATCTTTTTCAGGAGTATGCCTCAACAGTCAGAAGGATAGCGCAGTCCAGCAGTATGAACATGAAAGACAGACTTACAATCGAGCTGCACCGTAAGTTACTTTATCAGTATTACTGCCACTGTGCGATATGCTTGACCTGTTTGTTAAACTACTAATTTCACTTCATTTGATCCTGAAATTAATCTCACAATATCTGCATTGCGATTGGGAGGTTAACATGCACTCATTATGTAAAGGAATATACTTTGATTTCAACCATTGTTTTATGTTAGTCTTTAAAACTGAAATTGTGTGCAGGAGTTTGAATTTATTAAGAATTTTCTCTAATGCACACAGAGCCTAAATGATGCATACATATATATCCTGGTATAATTTTGACTGGATGTTTAGCAACTCTTCCTAAAGTTAATAAAAAGTTGCTAGTTTCCTGGCACTGCCACAGTTTTTAAGCAAAGCCTGTACATTTTTAGTTAGGTTGAAGTTGGGGTCATCAAGATTCAACAAGGTATTTCAACAGGAAAATGATTCAAACACACATCAAAACTGAAAAAATGAACAAATCAGGGCATCATTACACATCTAAAATAATTCCTTACATCATTCCCATTGAACATATCTGAACTATTCTTTAACACTAAGTTGATGGCAGGAAACCAACCAGTTTAAGTTAACTCTATCAATGATGATAAGAAGAATGATCAAAAGTCCATTCAGAATTATGCCTAAACTTCACTCATGACTTTGAAAACAGAAGAATATTTTTGCTAAATATTAGCGGGGTTGCATTTGTAACCCTTCTTTGTTCATCTTAAGTCCAGTTGGTTGACGTCACAACAGACACAATCAGGCGTATTGAGTGAAATGCACAACATTAATTATGATAACAGTCAGAAACATTTACAAAACTTGGAAAAAATCCTCATGAAACCTTGTATATAATTAAATTGGTCAAAAATATATGTTAAAATATAATAGTGATAAAGAAAACACAGAGGTGCTGATAATACATACCACAGTTACAGACGGCAACAGAAAAAGGAGATGAGCTTTCTGTTACTGGCTGCTATGGTAACCACCAACTGTCAAGAGCAGCGTAACTCAAATGTAAATTTTTGACAATAAAAAAAGAAAATTGAAGTCTAAACAAACCAATTTTGACAATCTGTAATTATGTTGAAAATAAAATTCTGTTACATATTTAAGTTTGTATTAATGTTTTTGACTTTGTGTGTATAGAGGATGATTCTGATTATATTTATTATGTGTTTAATATTAATCAAAGTTGATTCATGTTTTCACCAAGCAGTACAAATACATCTTTCAGAAGCATAAAATTGCTTCATGTGAACTTCTGTCTTGAATGGTTTCCTATTTATTCGTTGTTGTTTTTTTATTTTTTTTATTTTGAATACTGAAAGATTAGTTTTCAGTGAAAGCACTGCTGATTAGCAAATCAATTATATACTCGCTTGTGGTTAAATTAAATTTGGTGGATTCAGCGATTTGACTTCTTCTGATCATTTCTGCGATTAAAAAAAAATGTAGTTAGAAATAATAACAAATATATTTTTAGCTTTCTTGAACACAGAATTAGGATACTAATCCATAAAAGCCCTTAAAAATGTTGGGATACAACTGGAAGTCATATGCATCTAGTTTTTTAGTTAAGAATGTTTAAAGGTTGCTTTTTTTTTCCATCTGACCAGAACGCAGTAAAAACCAAAATGCTTTTATTTCTCATTTCCTCTGGTTTACAGCGGACGGTCGTCATGGGATAGTGAGAGTCGATCGTGTTCCTCTGGCCTGCAAACTGGTGGAGCTGCCATGCATGATTGAGTCCCTGAAAACAGTAGACAAGAAAACATTTTACAAGACAGCTGATGTCTGTCAGGTAAACCCTAATCTCAACTTAAACTTTTTCTTATGTTTTTTTTAGAGCTTTGCAACCTTAAATTTGATTAAATTTCTTATTTTTATTTATGTGGGATAATCCAGTTGATCATTGTGAAGGGGAAGTTAAACAATAAACATTTTCCAATTTATTTTTACTAATCAGGATTACAAAATTTTGAAAACCAGCCATAATTTTCCTTCCATTTCACAATTATGTACTACTTCATGCCCAAAGAAATTACTACAAGTTTTAAATTTTTAACATGACAAAGTATTAAAAATTGTTTAATAATTCAATGTTCTCTGTATATGTGGTTAGATGCTGGTATGTACACTAGATGGAGACCTCTACCCTCCTTTGGAGGAGCCAACCGGCACTGACCCAAAGACTAAAAAGAAAGACAAAGACAAGGACAAGAAATTTGTCTGGAATCATGGCAGTAAGTTGATAAATATCCTCACAGGTCTTGATTTTTCTAAGATTTTAGCTTAAAATGTCATATTTTTAGCAGATTGTCTTCTTGCTAACTCTGTTGTTTCATGTCCACAGTCACCTGCCCTCTGAAAAACACACGCAAGCGAAGATTTCGGAAGACGGCGAAAAAGAAGGTTTCAACATAGTTTTTTTTTTTTTTTCAATTCCCCTCCAGCGTTCCTCACCCGTCTGCTTAGCATTCTGTTTGATGACCTGTCTCTTTTCTGAGCTCTCCTCCAACAAGACATTTACATTTCATGAAACAGTGGTGAAAGTGAAAACTAAGATTTACATATAAATAAAGCATTTTGTCTTAGTTTTCCCCAAAGGCGTACAAAAAAAAGCCATTTCACAATAGCTTTGATCAAAGTGAACGTGAGCGAGCCGAAGCTCTATACTTCTACTTTGTCTTATGAATGTATTTTCCTGAAGGTGTGGAGCAAAGCCATATTGATTAGGCCTCCTCTGTTTCAGTCGCTAATGCCCTTCCTGGCCGACAGCCAGCTGCTACCTTCTCGTGTTTGTGGTTGTGTGTATCTGCATGTTGGTTTACAAGTATCCTGATCTTTCTCTGTTTTTTTCCCCGCTTCAGTACATTGAATCTCCTGATGTGGAAAAGGAAGTGAAGAGGCTGCTGAGCACAGACGCAGAGGCTGTCAGTGTTCGTATCCTTTTAGACACCTGTGGTAAAAACATTCAGTGCATCCACTGGAAAACTGCGCGTGTTGTTGTGCTTTACCAAGCAAAATAAATCTCGTACATGTTGAAGAAAGTAGAAGATCACACATTCAGGCTCATCTCAGTATATTAGAGCAGGGCAGTCAGACTCACTTTTATCAAAAGTCTGAATGTTCTTTTATTTCAGAACGTATTAATAAAACCCACTAAACTGTTAAAATACCAATAAATAGCTGCTTGTTTCAGTATTCAATAAGTGTTTCTTAAAATTAAATAATATTGAACATCTTTTCACACTGGTCAGTCCATCCAGGATTTTGTTATTGTCACAGATTTTGTGGTTCTAATTTAGAAATATTTGTAAGGAATTCTTATAATATTTGCTTTAATGTCTGATCTTAAGTGTGACTTTTTATCAATCGCTGTATCGATCACGCACTATAACTTGATGTCAGGTACGGTTGAGGCAGCAATCACTTAAACCCAACATTTTTGGCCAATTTTGAGAAAAATGTGCAGTAAAAATTAGGAAAAAAAGGGGATCTGTTGATTTTGTGTGGATTTTGCAGATTTGTGAAAAACTGGAGGAGCTAATTGATGTAATTTGAAGTCTTAAGTGACACATAAAAATCCCAAGGGCCAGACTTGGCCCCTGGTATTTGAGTTTGACACATGTGCATTAGAGTATAACTGAAAACATGTTTAATATCAGTAATTTTATTCAAAAAGAGATTCTCATGTAGATTTTCTACATAGTGCCAGTGTTTATTTCTTCTGATTTTGTACAATTTATTCTCTTTTTGCATGAAATCTGCCATGGAAGTGATCAGCCTCGGGCTCTGCTGAAGTGATTAGGAAGCCCTGATTACTTTAATTGTGACTTTGTGCTCATCTGCATTGTTGGTCTTGAATCAATTCTCTTCTTCTTGGTCTAAAACTTATTGGTTTAGGTGTTGTTAATAAATCAACTATCTCCCTAAAGCTCTTGATTTTGCTCTCCAATCTCATGGCTGCCATTATCTTTGCTGCATTCACATAATTTTCTGCCACACTTTTTCCTTCCCCTCAACTTTCCATTGATCTATTTATGGCTTACTTTCTCCATTATCATGCAATCCAGAACAAGACTGTATCATAACATTTCTGCATGAAAAACGAAGGGTTTATTTAAAATTCTGCTCTTCTGAGAAACAGGACCTTAAGTTTTCTGTAACATTAAGACATATCCAAAAAGATTAGCAGAAATAAATATTAATATTTGAAAAAAACAAAATATTATATAGACTCACTGCAAAAACAACAAGTCTTACAAAGTATTTTTGGGCTTTTTTTCTTGTTCTAACAAGTAACTTTACAGAAAGATATGAGCTTGTTTTAATTAAATAATTCCTTAGTGTTGATGGATCAGTACTAGATCCACTGTCATATTAGTTTACTAACTAGACATTTTCCCCACGTTATAACTGAAGTGTTAGTTTTATCTTATTTCCAGGGTACAAAAATATTTGAAACTTGTTGAAATTTGGTCTTTTTGCAGTTCGTTATACATTATGACATACCTCATCTGAGTTACTAATGTAGATTGAATCTGGTTTCGATGATAATCTATTTTATTGTGTATTTCATTTAACCTCCACACATTGTCTTTATGTTTTTATTATAGTTCATTTTTGCTGACCAGTCAGTGGAAATGCCCACAGTTTTTCTACAATTAGATGTTTAGATGGAGCGTCTTTCTTCTCTCTGGTGTGACAGCCATATTTGCTCCCCTGACTTTTATTTTCCCAGCTGGATTTACCCAACACTCAGCCTCCTGCCAAGCTCACCTTACTTGCCTCTGTGTAAAGCGTTGGTGGGTAAAGATGCGGTGTGAAAAGAAGCTTTTAAGGTCTCTGATGAAGCTCTGAGCCTGCCTGACAGAATAAGAGCACAGGGAGGCTGCTTTGTGCGGCTACTCGCTGTGAGTTAATTGAGACGGACTGTTCATTATCACTGCTTAGTTGAGCACTGTAAAACTAGACTATTTATAGTTCAATTGTTTGCATACAGCTTTAGACATACACACAACATATGCATGTAGAGACTTAGACAAAGCTGGAAAATGATCTGTTTCTACAGTGGGGAAAAATAAAATAGTTTTTAATACAACCAACAGGAGGAACATTATTGAAGCTCCTCCTCTGTGCACTCAGCATAACCTTTTTTGACAGTAGAACAGGACTTGTCTTAGAGCATTTCTCAAGTTTGGTGCTTACAGAGAGGAGAATCCTTCATCATTCCTCCTTGCACAGCCTTTCCTGTTGCTTTTTTCTCTTAAGATCGCCCCACAAAAACCATGAAAGAAGTCTGTTTTGGAGCATTTCTGAGTTGATTTGGCCACATGTTTTAGATCAGGGGTGTCAAACTCATTTTTATCTTGGGCCACTTTAAGATCTTAAACATCCTCAAAAGGCGAAAGGTATTGATAAAACTACAGAATAACAAATTGTTAGTTATACCTTTCTCAACATATGATGAGTATGTCATAAAATTAACCTATTTTCACATTGTAATTTGACACTATGCAAGAAACTGATTTGATTTTTATGGCCTACTAAAGCAGGGGTGTCCAAAGTGCGGCTTGGGGACCATTTGTGGCCCTTGGACTGAGTGTGTGTGGCCCTCAAAAGCTGTTGAGAATGATAGAAATTTGGACTTTTTATTTTTAAATCAAGATGAAGTTATTACCAACATTATTTTCTCATGATGGAAAAAGTTAGGTACGACACAAAGCCTTTTTATAGCCAAGCTTTTATTATAAGTAGAAAAACATTTATTCAGAGATTTCTACTGACTTTGCTGAATCAAAATCAACTTTTAGTTAATATACTGAACTTGGCTAATTATAGCAAGCATTTTAACAGAAAGTGACCTAAATTATGTTCTTGTAGTTGAGAATAAATTTGTTATACTGAGTCCAAAATAATTTGAAAACAAGATGCCTTTCTTTAAATATAGCACACCTACAGAATCATTTTTATATTTAGGATCTACAATAAATAGCCTTCCTTTTCTACTAATACATTTTTGTTTACTACTTTATTTGATTGATTTTATTTTTATATTTTTTTTGGCCCAGGAGTTGTTTTGAATCGACAAAAGGTTTCAGCGCCCCTGGTCCAGAGTCTTGAGGGCCGGATTTGGCCCGCAGGCCTCGAGTTTGACATGTATTTTAGATTATTTTCCTGAATAAATAAATATTAGAACTTTATTCTGGCAATATGACTTGAAATTTTATGACTTTATTATCATATTATTACGACTTTATTCTTATATTATGACTTTATTCTCAGTTTTTCAACTTTATTCTCGTAAAATTCTGACTTTAATCTCATAATTTTATTTATTTACTTTCTTTCTTACAGAAAATTATTTTAAAAAACTCCACATGTTTGCATGTTTTATTTACGATAGAAAAGGTTGTTCTCTGGCAAACCTTACAAGGAACTGGTTGGCGTGACGACGACGTCAAATGGTTGCTATGGATACTGGGAGACCCTAAGAAGCCACTCCTTAGATCTTGCTGTCCTGCTCACAGTATATGTAGGATAAATTAAATTAGCAAAATTATTAGCAAGTTATCATAATACTATCTTAAGATGGATGTTTTTCCTATTAAATAAACATCCTATTACAATAGAATATTAATTTATCTTCGAGGTTTTTAACCCCGTTTTTACCAGACGTGCTGTTCATTTGGTGTTGATTTGTATGTGATCTGTGTTTCTTTGCAACACCGTGGATAAGTGAAGTTTCTGGAAGTTGTTTGACCCTAAC
This sequence comes from Alfaro cultratus, assembly GCA_903066825.1. Lineage (NCBI taxonomy): Eukaryota > Metazoa > Chordata > Actinopteri > Cyprinodontiformes > Poeciliidae > Alfaro > Alfaro cultratus. The sequence goes on along the minus strand of CAEFZX010022309.1, from coordinate 50,622 downwards.
TCCAGATGTCCAGGGTATGAGATCATAGCAGAAGATGAGTCCAAAGAAGTCGACCAGCACGGCTCTCTGGCCAATCTGGACTCTTCTCCCGGCACCTCGGGGCACAAGATGGGTCACGGAGCCTCAGGTGAAAACAACGCAACTTATTCATTGCATGAAGTGTGGAGAAAAAATGATTTGCTGATTTTGTAGGTCTGCTTAATAACAAAAGAGTTTCAAGCAAAAAATCATTCCCATCCTTTGGGTCGCCATGGATACATTGTGAAAGATTTAGTTTGCTTTGAGTTTCTCACTTTAATTTGTTAAAAATAAAAATAAACCAGTGTTTCTGTTTGCTGTGTGTTAGTTATACAATGAAAGGACAAGGAATCTATTTGATTTTACAAACACACTGTAACAAAAAAAATTATTGATGTTCAGCTGTTGATGAAATAATTCCTTTGCGGTTTAAGATGATAAATTACTTGCATAAGGCTGCACAGTGGCGCAGTTGGTACCACTGTTGCCTTGCAGCAAGAAGGTCCTGGGTTCGATTCCCGGCCCGGGATCTTTCTGCACGGAGTTTGCATGTTCTCCCTGTGCATGGTGGGTTCTCTCCAGGTACTCCGGTTTCCTCCCACAGTCCAAAAACATGACTGTCAGGTTAACTGGTCTCTCTAAATTGTCCCTAGGTGTGAGTGTGTGTGTGTGTGTGCATGGTTGTTTGTCCTGTCTGTCTCTGTGTTGCCCTGCGACAGACTGACCCGCCTCTTGCCCGGAACGTAGCTGGAGAGGCACCAGCACCTCCCGACCCCATTAGGGATGAGGGTGAACAGAAAATGGATGGATGGATGAATTACTTCCACGACCATTATATTTTAATTTTCTCATCATAAATGTCTAAATATTTTTACACATTCATATTAAAAGCAAGATGGCTCCCAGCCATATTCCTATGTTGCCTTCTTGTGGTTTAGCAGTTTTGGTTGTTTGGTGCCAGGCATTTTTTTGTTGTTTTGTTTTTCAGGCTTTATTGCATTGTACTTCGGCCATTTTGGAAATGTTGTGCTCTGATGTTTTGGCTACAAAAATGTGGTTTTTGGGACTCCAGTGAATAAGATCTCCTTGTCTTTATTTGGTCCTGATGTGGGATTGTAGTTTGAAGAAGTCAAACAACCCAAACAAATTATAAATGAGATATGTTATATTCAAAATTAATTATTACAAAGAGAAATAAATTGAAAGTAAATTGAAAAAGGTCCATTGAAATAAACTAGTCTTTCCAAGAAAACAAAATGTAAGTAAGAATGAAATATAGCTATGCTTTGTGAAAAGGTGAAATCTTAAATTTCCTGCCAAACATTGTAGCTGTGTTTGTGATCACCATTAATTCTTATTTTAATTTTAGCTTAATATAAACTAAGCTGTATGTGATGTGAACCATTTTGCCTTTAGGTGATAGATTTTAAGTTTCAGTATTTTTCTGATTTGTCTCATTCTCTAAAGTCCCACACGACGAACTGAGGGAGATCTTCAACGACATCAGCAGCTCTAGTGAGGATGAGGAGGATGAAGGGGACCGGCACGACGACGAAGACCTGAACATCATGGACACTGAGGACGATCTGGTGCGGCAGCTGCAAGACAAGCTGAACGAGTCGGACTCGGCTCAGAATGAAAGCGACAGAAACAACCAGATAGGTGAGGAACAAAACTTTAGCATCATGAGCTCTCAGCTGGTTGAATTCATTTCAATGAGGACTGCCAGGTGAATAGAAAGTGAACTTTGACCCCACTACACTTTACACATACTCTGTGGATTATCTAGCATGCTGTTTTCTCTTGCACACAGGTTTTCTGTAATACTTAGATCCGAATACTCATCATAAAGGATTAGCCCCACTAAAGAAAGAGCAAGAACGACCCTGACTATTTTCCTTACGTTTTATGATGTTTTTCTCAGAATTCAGAATGTGTTTATGAATTTTAACTTTTTTCTCAAAATTCTCACTTTTTTCTCAGAATTCTGATTTATTTCCAAATGTTTACTTTTTTCCTCAAAGTTCTGTCTTTTTCCAAACCAATTTAAGATAAAATATATATTTATGTTTTTGATTTCTAACCTTTTTTCTTTCTTTCTGGCTTTTTTTCCCTCTCTCTTAGCTTTTGCTGATAAGGCAAAAGCTTAGTGTGATACAAATTCTGACATTTAAAAAATTTTCTTTCTGAATTTTGTCTTTTTTCTCAAAATTTTGACTTTTTTGTCTCAGATTTTGACCATTCCCGCCCCCAAAAAAAGTAAACATATTGAGTTATTTCTCAGAATAAAAAGCCAGAAATCTGAGACTAAAGTCAGAATTTAGACTTTTTTCAGTTGCACTAATCCTCTTTTGTATAAATTGTATGTTCTCCTGTCTTTCCTATTTAAAAAAAACAGCTGAAGCAAATGAAACCCCATATGTTCCAACTTTAAAAAAAGCTCTCATAGCTTTTTTTTATTTTTTATTAAATTCTCATACTTAATGAATCCATATGCTCTCCTCATTTTCCCTACAAACCATTTGATGACAAAAAGACCCAGAGTGGATCTTCTGGGTGGGGTTCAACTGTTTACTTCAAAAATAAAAACAATACAGATGAAAATTATCCTCAAAAATGATAAAAATTAAAAGAATAAAAATGAGATAAAAAAAACTGTGTGGTTCCAGTCCAGCTGCATACACACACACACACACACACACACACACACACACACAAACACACACAAACAAACACACACACACACACACACACACACACACACACACACACACAAACCTCCTTAACTGTCTAATAAGGAATTATATTTGTTAGTTTAGTTTATTTATTACAAATCCTTATGCATGAGAGGTTCTAACCCGTAAAATATCGCCCTCTATATATTTTAACCTGTAAATAGTCACTTTTATCCTAATAAATGTAAATCATCATAAGAATTAACTTAATTTATCCTGAAGATCTGAACAAACTTAAACTGAATTTATGCTTCTAAAACATTATTATTAAAACTACCTAATTAACTGTAATTAAATGTTGGATTTTTTGAATCACATTTTGTTGTTGCTATAAGAAAAGGTGAATTTCTGCTAAGGAGTTTTAAACATCTTTACCAGGGGTGCCAATAACTTAAGAATGTGTATAAATTAGTATAAAAACCGATTGAAGTTAAGCTATGTAGTTATTATTTTAGTCTATAACCCCCTTTGTGCAGTTTTCTCTATGAAGTTTATTACCATAGTTCAAATATTCATGTACAAAAGCGAAAGGATGATCCCAGATCAAGGCTCGTATTTGTTAAATGTAAGATATGGACATGAGTGCCAAGTGCAGACTCTCTAATTTAAACGTATTCACATTCAAATAACCTCTGTACCTAGCTGTTTGAAGCAATAGGTGCCTTAGATTATGCAATGTTTCACGCTGGGGTTGCAAGTCCCACCTCAGGGTAAATGTTCTGCCTCTTAGCCAACGCAGATGTTAATTTTTCAGTCCTAGTTGTCAAAGCGACAAGGTTGGACTTTGGAGGAAAGTTTGACGTTAAATTAAATCAGATCGCCCTCAGGTACTTGTCAAAACAAATGTAAAAAATATAAATAAATAAACTGAGCCAAGTGTCTGAACTTTTAATAAGAGCTGAGTGTTTTAGGTCAGACATCACATGCTCAGAGTTAAATAAATAGCCCCTCTTTCACTTAAACACACACGCTGTGCCCCTCACACACTGACAGCTCTCAGCTAACCAGCCTGACAGGTGTTGTATCTCAGCATGCAGCTCAGGCAGCTGCCCGCTCTGGCAGCGCTCTGCCTCCTTATCTGCATACATGAAGCTGTCAGTCAGCACCACTGGTCAGCTCCAAACACACTTTATTCTCAGTATGTTTCTAGCTGGCTCGCAATACTTCCTGCAGCAGTTCATGGTTGTGATCAGTGACGCCGCAGTGGCTGCTTCTTCAGTAATTTAACAAAATACAGCAGCTGCACCAGAATATTAAGCACCAGTCGTTGCAAGCAGAGAGTAGGTACAATTAATTTGATTAATTTAGATGCTGATGAGGCAAAAGCTTAGCGTGACACAGTCCGATTCAATTTAATAGGTAGGTTAAGCCTACAGTGGTCTGATTCAGTTGTCTCAATTCCTTGAATTGAACAATTGCTTCCTTTAGATCCAATTTATTAGACTCCTCTTCTTGTGCTAAAGGTGTATGTGTTGTCCCTGGAGTGCTGCTTGTGAAGATGCTTCTGTAATTTTTTAGCTTTGCTGCACAGGAAAGCAAATGCTTCGACGTTTTCTTTATGTCTTTATATTTCTAACATATGAACCACCTGGTGTTTTCTGCAGTTATGGACTATCAGGTGCAGATTAACAACATTAAGGCCAAGCTTCAGGAAACACGTGCCAGAAAGAAACAGCAGGAGGAGCTCATCATGAAAGTAGAAAACCAGGCCCTGAAGGTGAGCAGCGAATCCAATTTAGAATCACACCTCAGAAACACAAAATATCACCAAGTATTTTTGGTCTAGTTTCTAGTAGGGATGCATCGATTTAGCCAGCCGATTTCCTTAATTTTGGGAGATGGGTGATCAGCCGATTTTTACATATGAAGCCGATATTATCTACCTTGGCAAACATCTATAAATCAACCGCTGTCCTCTTTTGCTCTCCCGTTGGAGAGGTTTGACTGATCGACCGGTCAATCGATTGCAGATGCAGTTGGTGCACCCCTAATTTCTGGTGCAAATATTTTATTTGAAATAAGACTAAACTAACTTACAATGAACTTATCAACAAGATACTGGTGCTTTGTTTAAGTAAATAACTCCTTAATATTGAGGAAAAAGCATTAGTTCCACTTACAACATTGGATAAATGTCTTGTTATAAGTGAAATAACCTAGTATTTTTTAATCAATATTAAGGAATTATTGACGTAAAATAAACTCCTATATTTTGCTTAAAAGTCACTTGTGAGTTTTGTTTTATTTCAAGTGTACTAAGATATTACAAGACCAAAAATACTTGTAATAATTAGTGTTTTTGCAGTGCAGGGTTTGTTTATGCAGAAATATTTCTTCACAGGTATTTCATTTCATTCATAATGATTGAGTTGGTGAATCCTGCAGAAACCCTTTCTTTTTTTTTTGAAAACTACTTTATTTGAAAGTAGTTCGACAGGAAACAGGGTAATGAGAGAGGGGGAAGACATGCGGCAAATGTCGGCAGGCCGGGAATCGAACCTGCGACCACCGCCAAGAGGACTAAGGCCTCAATATGTGGGTCGTGCTTTTCTCCCTGCGCCACCACAGCACCTAGAAACCCTGTTTTTTAAATTAACTTAAAGGGGATGGATACAAATGGATGCAATTATATTTTTTGTAAAACATGTTTTATGTGTTTAAGGAACATTTCTATTTAGCGTAGAATCCAGATAAACAAAAAAATCTCCCTCTTCAACCCTGCGCTCTTTATTGAAAACTTTACAATGAGTGGAGCTTGAGCAGACATGGGGCTTTTTTCATGCTGCCATTTAGAGCTCTCATTTCCTGGTGTTTTGGGACTGTCTCAGGCTCATCACCAGTTGTTATTATCACAGTCGCATCGAAAAGGTCAGCCGTCTCTGACTGGCATTCCAAGTGGCCTTTCTGTCACAGAGAAGATACTGACATGAGCAGACACACATTTAAAGCCATCACGCTTTAATGAGGCTCAGCATGTCGACTCCTACTAATCCCGTTTGTGTCTTTCTCTCCTCGCAGAATCGCTTCCAAGCCTTGCTGGATGAGATCGTTCAGCAGGAGGAGCAGGAGATGGAGCAGGTGAGTAATTGTTTGGTAATAACTTCACACTGTGAGCTTTTTGCAGCTTTCAGCTCTAAATACCAGCTTTTACAGAAAAGTTTGAATGTATAGTTGAATTTCTTCTGACTCTCCCTACTGTGAAATTTATTGTGATGTGAAGAGTTAATTATCATCTTCTTCCTCTGCAGTTTAATTTGGTATTTACTGAGCCTCAATCATGTTGTATATTTGTCCCCCAACAGCTGGCCTCGCTTCAGGAGCAGCTGGACTCCCTGATAGAGAAGTGACCAGCAGGGGGCAGTCTCTTATCGTCTTCAGCCACTCATCATCTGGAGAATGAAAAGGGAGGAGGACCGTGTCCTCATCAAGAAGGAGGTGTCTTTTATCAACAAAACTTGCCTTGTCATTCCAATTTGGTCGTTTTTATGTATCACATCTGCAGCATTTTGATTTGTGAATAGTTTAGAAGGTTTTTTTTCCAGGATGCTGCATTATGCATGTGCATCTTGGGCTTTAGGAGGAAGTATTTTGTCATTCTAAAATAAAATATGAGTCTTGTACAAGGTTTGCTTCTGTCTTTTCTGTGTAAGAATGAGAAAGACACGTACCAGCATATTCATATCTTTTAAGCATTTGCTTCATCCATGTAGGGTGCAAATAAATAAACTTTTTTCTGTATTATTATTATTTGCTATTAATTGCACTTTTTTTTTTAAACCATTGCTTTAAAAAATATATGTTTCTGCCTTTTTTAACTTAAAAATTAATATCAGTCAAGATGAAAATGGCAGAAAGTTAGCTTTTTTTTCTTTAAGCAATGGTTTAAAAAATTGTGCCAACAGAAGTGAGATGATTTCCAGTTAATAGAAAATAATATTAAATAAAAAGCTTTATTTTTCTACAAAAAGTTAAGTTCATTTTCCCAATTTTGTTAGCAAAATTTACATTTACAATAATTTCAATCAACAGATTAAGGATGAATTAAACTTGAAATAAGTGGGTCAGATTAAGTGACTCTTTAAGGTAGTGTTGATACAGTTACACTCTATTTAGTTGTTTCACACAGAGGATAAGTGAAGTTCTTCCATTATTCATACCCGCTGTCTTTGCTTAGCAGCCAAACCTGTAAAAGATCTTTATTTTTGCTCATGAAACAAATGGGAAACAATGGAAATTGAACAAAACCAAAAGGTTGCCATCAGCAAGTCTCTCAGGTGTCCTAAATAATTCTCCTTATTTTACTGGTCTCTGTTTTTGTGTGCCTCATACTAAATGTTAAAAGAAAAAGGAAGCATAAATGTTCAAGGTTGAAGGTGTAAGAACTCCTCCAGGCAGCGCGGATGGTTCTGTTACAGGAAGTGATCCTCATCTGAGGCCAGATAACCTCAAAACAAATCCATCCTCATTTCTGATAGAACAGATTAAATGATGGTAGTTTAGGTGTTTTTCTAAAAGAAACTCAAGAAATTGCTTCTGTGAATTTGCTGCACAGTTGAATTAAATAATAAATAGTTTGAATATTTGACATTTAAAATAGTTTATTTTCTGACCTATCTTCTTTTCCAGAGATATCCTGTATTTAAAAAAAGGCTGAATATGTCTTAGGGTGGTCTATTTCTTTTATGTGTCTATTCTCTTGTCCTTATCTGAACTTCATTTAATTTAAAAGCTCATCAGAGCAAGTTGTTTGATTCATGCTTTAGGTATCTAAAGTTACGTCATCAAGTTCATCATATTTATCTGTTTCCAGTATGATCTTTAGTTGTCCCACAGGAATCTAGACCTTTCTCGTCCAGAAGAGTCTGAGCTTCCTTGCTCCTTGCCTCAAGGATTGCCCCACCAATCGTAAGGGTAGGCCAGGGATTAGCTCCACAGATTAAAGTGGCCATCTCCAAACCCTGGCTAATCCCGCCATCTGTCAGAGAGCAGCAAACCAGCCAAGACTCTCTTCACTGGGCTAATTAGAAAAGCCAGAAGAGCGCACATCCAAAGAAGGGGGAAAGGAAATCTTCAAACTTTTCTGTTTAATATTCAGCGAGGCGATGGAGGAGACGCACCTTCTCAACTATCCAGGCGTCAAGAAGAAATTCCTGGCAGGAGGGAAAGGACCTCTGCCTCATTTCCCACCTGGGACAAAGGTATCTTTAAATTCCCCTACTGGTGTTAAATGCTGATAAACCAAACAAATAACAATTCTAGTTTTTAAGTAGATATTTATAGATGGGTTTTATGCACCTAAATTAGATCCTCTGAATTATTCATGAGGAGGGGAAATTACTCCATGTCTGGCTCTCATGCACAAAGCAAACATTTGGTCAACCAAATTGCAACATGTTTTTTTGGCTCACTTCCTGTTCAGATCTGCTGGTCTCCAACGTTTCTCCTCCTTCCCAGTCACCATCCAGCCATATGGCATTAAGCCTGGATGTTGTGACAAATATTTTCCATGACAATGACAGCATGAATTTCCATTCACCTGAGTGTGTGTGTGTGTGTGTGTGTGTGTGTGTGTGTGTGTGTGTGTGTGTGTGTGTGTGTGTGTGTGTGTGTGTGTGTCTTTCCACTCTACCCCAGTTACATACACACCGCTTTTAGACGTTTCGTCTGTTATTATCCAGGCTATAAGTAGAAGGTTAGGACCCAAAATAATTTCACAGTGATTTAGGTTTTGTATGTATTTTATAACAAACAGGTGAGAGAGCTAATAAAATACTCCATCTCTACACTGTAAAACATTTGAAGTTGGTTTAACTTGAAAATGAAAGTCCACCTGCTGCCTTGAAAATGCAATTTAAGTCAACAAGAAATTTATTTTGGTTCTAACTCAGAAATTAAAGTTCATGAAGTTGATTTAAAAACAAGAAACAGGTTTTCTAAACATTATTTTTTAAGATCATTAATATTGAATTGTGAGTTTTAACTTAATGCTGCAATTTAAACCAAATTATTCATAATATGCTAGAAGAAACTGCCTTCACCTCGTTAAAGAGCCACATTTCTATATTATTTTACTAAAAATATCAAGTTAAAATACTTATTTTTCTTCAGAATAATTTCAATTCTTGTTTAAAATTGCATGAAGAAAATTTCTTATCTGATCAATTTTATTAAACATCACAATGAATTCTGCGCAAAAACATTTAGTGTGATCAGGACATTATCCTCAAGCATTAAATTAACATTTTCCTTAATAAAACACAAGAATCAGATCAATGTAACACACTTACATCTCAGGATACAAAAACATGCCGCTAAGCATTCTGGGAAATAGCTCCCACTCGTGTGTTTTTCGTCTTTCAGTTTTTTTTAAGTGCTAACCTAAAAACTGTACTTTGTTCAACTCTTGGAGGTTTGACAAAATTAATAAAAAATAACATAACTTACTAAGTTTATCTTTCACAAACTCACACATTTAGGTTCAAAATCTAAAACTCACTAAATTTATTTGACTTAAAGAGAAGAAGATAGTAGACACAACAAAATGCGGCTCAAATGTTTTACAGTGTATGTTGCATAATGAGTGTCTGGAATTGAGTATGAAGTGCTTTTAAATAATAGAGCCACTAAAGCACTCACCACCAGGGCAATTTAAATTAAAAATGCTTATATATTCAAAGAAAAACTGACAGCTTGGAACTACAGAAGTGACAGAATAATAGGAGGAACAATGAGAAATAATTAGGAAAAATTTAGAGAGCGTGATGTCAGAAATAGATTTCTGTATTTTCCCCTCTGTACATCTGAGGTGATCTTCCATTTCCAAACCCTGCTGGACAACTTTGAGCGAACGGTCATTGATGACAGCAGACTGGCCGGCAGACCGGCTGAGATCTTTGTCGGAAAGATGTTCAAGATGGAAATCTGGGAGCCCTTGCTGACATCCATGCGGGTCGGAGAGGTGGCAGAGTTCTGGTGTGACGCCGTTGTGAGTCCTCGAGGTCATACTCACGGAGCATACAAATGTGTTTTATTTCAGCCCTATGATGTCAACGTTTTTGTTTATGTGTAATTTGTTTCAGCACACAGGCTTGTATCCCATTGTGTCGAAGGGAATGAGGCTGATTGCCCAAGGGAAGGACCCCCTGGAGGGCCAGAAACACATGTGTGGCATGGGGAACCTGTTCCACTATCACTCCACTGGCTTCCCGGAGCTCGACGAGATAATGCGAAATCCTCAGCCACTCATATTCATCATGGAGTTGTTGCAGGTGAGCTGCAGTTTTATTAGATGATTTAAAGATTATTAGCCCCAGAGAAGGCTCAAGTTCAAATAAGAGGCTACTTAATGCCTCCAAACCAGCAGGGGGCGCACAAGAACTCTATCATCTGTCTTAAATACCTTACAAGAGCAGAAAGAATGAATTTCAGGTAAAATATTTTGGTAAAAGTTTTATAAGTGCAAAATACAAGAAAAAACAAAGAATTGAGATACACCATAAAAACAAAAAGAACTTGGTTTACCAGCAAAACAAACAGAAATATTTGCATTTGTGATAGTTATTCAAAAATCTTATATTCAGTGGTATGTAGAAATGTTTTTTTATTTAGCTTTTTTTTCTTTTATTTTCAAGTTTTAAATAATTTAATATTTTGCTGTGGATTTTTGTTTGCTATTTTTGCTGAAATTGTTTTTATGTTATAGCCGGTTCCTATACCTGGGCTCCTATTTTATCAGCATTTGATTCCATCTTCCAATCATTATGCACCACTTAACATATCATTAGTATTCACATGTGTAGCCTCTGTAGCTAGTTTCTGACAGAAATTAAGTGTTTTGTTAAATTATAGACATAAATAATAGTAGAAATGGTCAAATCTCATGTACAAGGCAATGTACATTATTATCTATGATAAATTCCATTTTGATAGATTTTTATTGTTCCACATCAGCAGAGCATTCATCCATAACTCATTTTCATAACAAAACATCAGAGCACAAACGCCCAGCACCTGTATTGACTCTATATAATGGTTATGTTTTCCTGAAGATATGTTGTGTTTTTGTTTGAAGGTTTGAACCTCAGGGCTTCTGTAGAATAAAAGCAAAGGAAAAAGGGACCCTCTTTATGCAACAACAATAGATAAATAAAAAAAGAAACATTTACAATGCACTGACAGCATAGACAAAAAACCTGTTTCTGTCTACAAACATTCAACTTTGAAGAGATAAAGAAGCTGAATCTCATCAGGGACTTTGATGCTTCAAGACGTAAAATCTATATTTTTTCTTCTTTTGATGCCTTTTTCTTAGGGAAAACTTAAGATCTCTGACTTAAGTTGCGTAGCCTCAACGTAAAAGTTCACACAGGAAATTATTTAGCCTTTGTGCTCTTCAAAACGTAGACCTCTACCTGCAAAATGTTTAAGCAGCAGAAAGTCCTGCGATACACTAAATAAACTGGAAGAACAGATCCATTTAAAGGTAATTTCCTTTAAACTTAATAGTGTTCGGTATTGTTTTGTAGAGTGCAAAGACTTAAATAAAAGAAATTCAATTATTTGTTCTGCACTATTTTTATTAGCATTTTATTAAGCAAGCTGTTGAAAAGTTAGCAAACTTGTATCACGTTCTTATCTGCAGTAACATTTACAAATATCTAAATGTGATGTATTTATAAAACATAACTAAAAATACTTTTGGATGACTCTTTCGTTCCATTGCTGGAGGCTCTGCTCCATGTTTATCCTGCTGCGTTCTCCTCCTCGCCCCTGCTGCTCCCAGGTAGGAGACCCCTTTTCTTACCACAGAGAGTCGTGGATGATGGAGAAGGACGAGAAGCTGCAGACGGTGCCTGTTCTCCACATGCAGGGCAACGCTCTGGTCAGGCAGAAACAATTCAGAGAGGCTGCCAGCAAGTACAAGGAAGCCGTCCTGCTGCTAAAAACAGTGCAGTCCAGGGTGAGTAAAGGATGGGGATAAATCATGGTTATACATGCCATTTATGTGCTTTAACACATTCATGAATGTTGAAGGACAGCAACCCAAGCTGACCTCTATCCCATTTGGTCAGCTGGTTTTACCGCTGTACAATGGCTGCTGGAAAAGACAACTGTTTTGTTGTTGACTTACCGTCCAGAAACCAATTGCTGCATTGTTGTTGGTTGTGCAGGAGGCTCTACTTTTGTTTTTCAAAGATACTATATGGTTGCATAATTGTGAATCTGTTTGGAGCCATTTTTACGTGCGACTATAAACGTAGAGTTGAGGGCTGTGGCCAGCAGCAGATTATTTGGCTATGAAGCAACAGGAGGCCCCAAAATATCTAATTCTGAAAGTAGGTCAAAATGAAATTTCATTATCTAAGAATGATTTTGAGCTGAAAATGTAATAAAAATCTTTTGTATAGCTGCTCTAATCTGATAGAAAGCATCATGGGTCACCTTCTAGAGATGATTTTACTTTAGTCACTGTTTTAAATCCTTTTGTTGTTTGAATCTGTGAAAAAAACCACCAGACCCATCAAGTTCAAGTAAATTATTCATCTTTACGAGGAACTGCAGAGTGACAGCAGCACCATGGCCATGTCCTGTTCTCTTTCTCCCGTCTCTGCATGTGTTAGGAGATGCCAGGTGATGTAGACTACATTAACTTGGGGCGAATGATTGTCCCCCTGGAGCTGAACTACTGCCAGTGTATGTTGGAGCTGGAGGAGTACTACGAAGTCATAGAGCACACAACGGAGCTGCTGGAGAAACACAAAGGTAACAACAAAGTCTTGGAGGAAATACTGCTGTAAGGTTCATGTTAGAAAATTGCTATGCTGGGAATCACGTATTTAATTTATCTCTTCCAGGAAGAAATGACATAATGTACTCTGTCTTTTCTTCCATCTTTGTTTTTCTTTTTTTTTTTCCCTGCGTCACCAAGCTTCACACTCCCACATCTGTGTCGCTATACCTCTGAGGTTAACAGCTCCATTGGAGGCTCCACGGTTAATCTTGTGCATTGAGGTGGTTTAACAGTGTGAGGTTATTATTCACTCCAGAGATGTGAACCAGCAAATCTCACCATATGCTTGCTGCCCTCAAAGCTCAAGGCTACTGATGTGCTCAAAATCAGAGGAAAACAAATAAAACACAATTTCTTATCTGAGTTCCTTTGGTGTTTTAATGTTCAAACATAGTTTGAGGCCTCTTTTTAATGTTTATTAGTCCACTGTTACCAAAAAGGGCTCAAAATATATTATGGACCAATCCTCAAGGAAAAAAAGAAGAAATTATAAAAATGCAAAGGCTTTTGAGACTCCGTAATGTAACTACACTAATGCAATTATGCATGCCATAATTGATTATCCTATTACAGTTGACACTTGTCAAGATGTGGGGATTGTTGTGCAGCAAGTGAGCTGTCACTTATTGTAAACACTGAAACTCATCAAGCTTGGCGATCTTTGTGCTCTTGACAGAAACTGAGATGTGATCAGCAGGTCAGGATTAGTTTTAATGAATTAGAGAATAACGCTTTGACTGGAGTGTTAGGTAGCTGGCACCTGCTAATCGTGGTCCAAGTGAAGTCAATATAGGAACCAATAACAGGTTCACTGGTGCAGAAAATCTGGTCTGTATGAAAGAATCTGTGAAAAACATTAATCCTGTTAGTTTCAGCAGAAGAACTGTAGCATAAATGAACCACACCGACTTTAAATTGTAGGCTTTTTTGTATTTTTATTTTTAATCAAAGAATTTGGTGTTTATTTATTGGATTACATCAATCAGGGTGTGATTGTCAATGCTATGACACATAAAGTAAAACATTCCTCTCAACCATACAGACCTATGTTTAACAAAACGTTTGTCAGGAAACGTCTAAAAGTAATTGTTATTCATCACAGAGATGCCAATGGCTTATAAATGTCGTTATTATAATAGTGCATTAGGGTCAATGTAGATAAAAAAAAAAAGAAGTCAATTTCTTCCAAAAACTCACAAATTTTGACTTTAGTCTTATAAGTTTTCTAGAAAAAACATGGCAAATTCTGAGTGTCAAAATTGTAAAAAAAATCTACTGGATGTTTGTGTTGTTCTGTAGTATCAAATTAAAATGAAAGTAAAAAAAATGTTTATTGAAAGATAAAATTTTCTCTCTCTTTTAAGATTTTTGTTGTGGTTTATTAGTGAACATTTCACTTAAATTTGTTCTAAACTTTCACCATCAACAGTAGGGAAATAAATCTGTGATACTGACCATTTGTCCGTGACGTCACGCTCTCCGGAAGTCCGCTCACTCCGCCATGATGGACGTCAAAACAACCAACGCGCTCCTTTAAAGTCAGTCTAAAAACAAGACATCTGTAACCTAATGTGGCTTCTATTTAGTTGACTTCAAATTAAAATGGTGGTAGGGCGCTGCGCGGTCGGCTGCACAAACAGATAAGGATAGAAAACCAAACTTGTAATTTTATTTTATAATTTTTAATGAGGAAAGATGGCGGCGGCGATGGATAGCAGCTGTCAATACTAATGACGGGCAGTCCTCGGTGTAACCGCTGTTTTTTTACAGGGTAAGAAGATTAACGTTCATATTCTTTATAAGTAAGTATGATTAGAAATATATTAAATATTGCATTATGGAGAAGGTAGGCGTCGAACTATTGGTAACCATGGAGACAGTGCCGCACCGTCATGTAGCCTAGCATGTGTGGAAAAAACTGGTTGGCATTTTGTGTCTTGTACGTTTTTAACAGTGACGTGCGGTCATCATGGAAAAATAATATAAAATAATAAGATCCTTTATGTTGCTATTTTCACCCTGTGGTTTGTACTTTAAAGTACCTATTTTTCATTTAGCTTAACCAGTTCTGATTATTGATCAACTGCCATTCTATGACAAAATGCTCCTCCTGTCTGTACGTCGCCAATAAAATGGCTAAAAGGCATTTAATATATGAACTGATTTTCCATCATTTAGCTTAGGTATATAATGAACAGTGCTTTTTGTCACCAACTGTGTGTGTAACGTGTTTCGTGTGCTGAGGAGCGATCAGAAACGGCAGAGACCAGGTTGGAGGTGAGGCAAGCAGTTCTCTTGCCTCATGGCAGGGGGCGCTCACGATCCCACACATTGTGACTCCACAACTGCAGAGTAAGAGACAGCAACAGCGAGCTAGCTAGCCATGGAGCTAGCCGTACAGTAGCTGCGCTGATACAGAGAGCGAGAAAGACGTGGTTTTGAGTTGTACTTTAACAGTTTCTCCCTTTGCTGTGGAGCACAGCACGAAATTAATAATATCTACATGTCCAAGTTTGATTGAGTTAACGGAGTTATTCTACGGCGCGGCTATGCATGTAGAAGAATAGTCTTTTAGCCCTCCATCGTTGTGCGCATGCGCGAAATCTCCTTATGTAAACAATAACATGCAGAGGGTCTATATTTGTAAATGTGTTTATGATTAACCTCACCAGCTATTAACCTCACCGCACGTCACTGGCTTTTAATGCAGCTCCGGTTTAAGGGGAAACGCTGTTTATGACATAGTGACATAAATCATGTGTGAATTCAGGCAAAGTCGGTAATTTGATCAACACCTCTGGAGGGAGGAGGTTCTGGTCGGTTTCTACGCTAGCTATTTCCAACTTTAGTAAATACCGCCGTCTGTGAGCCCAATCTAGGTGTGTTACCTTCACAGACAAATTAGCTAGACTCGAACAAGTAGAATCCACGAATAAACTGGAAAAACAACTTGGGAAAACAATTTCAATCGCTCTGTTCCCTCTCTTCCGACGCCAATCATGGCCCCTGGAATGATGAAGTGACATAGTCAGAAACGTCAAATTCTTGGACACTCCTGATTTAGAGAAGCCAGTTAACCTGACATGTTTTTGAACTGTGGGAGGAAGCTGGAGTATCCAGAGAGAACCCAAACCTGCACAGTGAGAACATGCAAACTCCATGCAGAAAGAAATTTGCTGCTTGGCAGCAACTTGGTAGAACTATTGCCAAGTGTCAGACATAACCGAAAATTTACTGTTCTTTAAGGTTGTTTTAGTTAATAAATGATCAGATTCTTAGAGTTTACATCTACTTCAATTCCTGGAAAATGATTCTCTTTAATATGAAGGATCCATTAAACAAAGAGCCAGTCCAGACCTGCGTTAAGCTACTTCAGCTAAATTTTTTAAATGCTTGTGTCTTTCCATGAGAAGCTGCTGGACTTTGCAGCTGTACGTTGTACGAGAGTGCGTAGGAGGACATGAGGTTGACATTACCCCAGGTTTCACAGCTGGAGCAGCCATGGGAATTGCACTGTCACACTCATGGCTAGTCTTAAAAGCCGAGAGGAGCCTTGCAAGTTGGCACAGCCGCCACTTCAGAGCCTCACGAGTTTCCCTCCTTACCCTGTGACAGAGTGCTCAGAGACAGCCAGGATTTTCAGTATTACACTATTTTGATTATTCTGTGTTAGTGTATGTACTTTGGTGCTCCCCTACTTTTACTGCATCTGATAATATTTTGGTATGAATGAAAATCTGAGGTTAAGTCAATAATTATGTACCAAACAACTGCAGTTATGGATAAGTGATCTTAAAGGCATGATTTTCACTTTTTCACACTTTCTCTTAGTACTACCACAAACGTCTGCTTATTTTGTTGGATTTTATGTGACAGACCAAAACAAAGGAGTGCATAAAGGAAAAGGGTGCATGCTTCTTTTTTAAATAAGTACTGAAAATGGTAGCATGCGTATACATTCAGCCCCATGAGTCAAAACTTTGCAGAACTATTTTTTGCTGCAAGAGAAAATCTTTTGGGATTTGTCTCCACCAGCTTTATTCATCTAAAGACTGAGATTTTTGCCCACTCTTTGATGCACTATAGCTTAAGCTGCTGTGAATATCAGCTTTCAAGTCTAGCCACAAATTCCCAGTTTGATTTGAATCTGAACTTTGACTAGGCCAGTTCAACTTTGATCAGCTTTGATCTAAACCACTCACTGCAGCTGCAACTTTGTAACGAGCCGAGTCTTTTTTACACTTGGTTTATTCAGTAGTGTTTAATTTTGCTTTGTGTTCTGGTTTTGTTGTGTTTTTAAGCTTAAATAAGAACTAAATGTCTCTCCGTATTTATTCTGAGTTCATCCCTAAGTTACCCAGGCTCACTGTCAACATACAGCTGCAAAAACTCTCCCCTGTAAAACACATTTCAACAGTAACATCACATTTTGTCAGGTTACAGCCACAAACGTCAGTGTGTTTTACTGGGATTTGTATTTTTATAAGTTTTATAAAGCTTTGGAGTAATCTGTCTTTTGTCAATTATAACTGCAACACTTTTAGGGTTTGTCTAGCAGTTTTTCAAATATAAATATTTTTAACCGTTCTTTGTAAAATGGTTCAATCCAACTGGATGAAGAGTGTCACAGCTACAGTTTTCAAGCCTTGGAACAGACTCTCATTTATATTTAGGTCTGGACTTTGACTGGGCCATTCTAACACCTGAATATGTTGAGATCTAAACCATTTTTGTGACTTTGGTTGCTTGTTCAGGATATTATTCCTTTCTGCTAAAAATGTTACCAAGTAATTTTTGTCTAGTTTCTAGTACAAATATCTTATCACACTTAAGATAAGACAAAACTTACAAGTATTTTTTCTGCTGGATACAGGAGCTTGTTTTATGTAAATATTTAGGGATGCATTGATACGAAATGTGGGCCAATGTCCATTTCTAGGACTGATATTTCTGTTACGGCCTATAACCGATATTTACCAATATTATATATACTTCACTACTATTTTCACACCTGTGAAACAGATAAAAATAAATATAGGTTGTTCACATCGGCCCAGTTTTATTTATCGGACCGACATGTCATGTTTCCCATCCATTCTCCTATAAACTCTGACCTGCATCTCATCATGTTTGTCTCTGTGGGAATATTGTTTTCAGTCTCGTGACCAGAGCGTCTTCTTCCTCAGACTTGCTGCGTCCCCAACAAACAGAACATTTTATATTTCTTCTTCTCCTCTATAAAAGACAGATTTGTGTAATTTTTATTTTACTCCAAAGATATACAAAACTAATAAAAATACAAATCCCAGTAAAACACGTTGCAGCTTGTGGCTGTAACCTGACAAAATGTGATGTTACTGTTGAAATGTGTTTTACAGGGGAGCGTTTTCGCACTCCACTGGTCAAGTTTAAAACGCCTCCACAGCCCTACTGCTCTCCTTATGACGTTTAAATCTTATTACTGCAGTGTTATGTCTTCCCGCTGTTTTTCCAGCTCATTTTTGTCACTTTTCCACAGCCTTTCATCACCTTCTCATCCTCCTCTAAGTTGGTGCCGTGTTGTTGTTTCTCCTGTCGTCAGTGTCATGTTGTCTGCTGAATTTTAAGTCTCTCGTTTCATCCCCTCAGTGCAGCAGTTGTGTGGAAACGGCAGGCTCGCTGCAGTGTTTCTGCAGTTGCCGGCGGCGACAGTGAAATCTGTTTAACTGTTGGCTGAATAAAAATTTAGCATAGACAGAAATTAAATGCTGAGGAACAGAAAAAGCTTCAGTGAGTGTATCTAGCCCGAAGACAGAGGCACTGCCATGCCAGAACGCAGCGTTTCTTTACAAACTGGTGTTGAGAACTGATAATTTACTTTTATTGCATGATAAAAGTAAGTTACAAGCTTCTTGTTATCTTAGTTTAGTTAACGAAGGGTAAAAAAGTTAAATATGTTTCTGCAAACCTAAAAACACGTTCATAGTTCTTCTACATATCACACAGATTCTCCTTGTGTTCTTTTTTGTTTTACAGAAACAGAGCAAGATATGTTTTTATTTTCATATTTCTGCAAATTTATGTCATAATGTAATTTAAAAATGCTGATAACTTTGGTTATAAGGAGGTTTTATAAACCTCGTGATACATTTCAAAACACCTGGCGTCACAAACTAACTGCGCTTTTAAATGATAATAAGAGATGATTATCATTTAGTTATTCAATAACTAGTTTTCCCATTAATACTGAACCTCATTGTTGTTTTAAACAGAATAAGAAAACAAAGCACTAGTTTTAAATATACCAATATTTGAATCAGTTCTTGATAAAAAGGAAACAGGGCTTTTCTTTTCTGTCTCAGCACAAGGTTTGAGCCAATAAAGCTATGATGGCCTAGTCAAAGGCCATATCTAAATCCAATTGAAATTATGTGTCAAAATCTTTAATTTAGTTGCTTTGCACATCTTTTATCAATCCCTTTTCAGCTGAGCTTGAACCGTTTTAAAAAATAACATGGACCAAATTGGTCGTCCAAAAGTTGTAGCTGCAGTGAAAAGTATCGGCACATGTAAATGTTCTGAAGCTTTAAGATATAAAAAAAAGTTACCAAAAACCTCAAGGAAATTTTTCTTCCATTTCAAATTTGCTCCTTCCTATAAATTACATAAAAGCCTCAATAAAATACAGTAATGTTTGTGTGACAAAATGTAGGAATATTTTTTTTGCTTTGCTTATTTAAACGACTGGTTTCCTCCTGTTATAGATCAGTCCTGGGGTAGAGCTGTCCAAGCAGATCAGATCTACTCATTTGTCAAAAAAATAAAATGAGTTAAAGCTGCAGTATGTAAATTTTATGAAGAATATGTTTTTCACGTGTTTGCTCACTATGTTGTGACGTTATAATACGAGAGACAGTGTGAAAAGATCGATCTCCTCCTCTCTGAGCTACTACTGACGTCTAAAGAAAAGCACAAAAACAACCAATCAGAGCGAGGAGGCGGGTCTTACTGTTGTCAATCAACCTCATGTACTCTGTTAAATGTGCTAATGGCGGAGAAACAACTTACCGTTACAGAAAAACCGTCGTAATCAGTGGTGCGTTCACACCGAATGTGTTTAGCATGTCACAAACATGTGAACTTGTGCAGTTTGAAGTAAGACCCTTGACATTTTGCTCTGAACACCTGGACATGAAACGCTTCAAATAGCGCAGCCTCTGGCCGCAGCCTCTGGCCGCAGCCTCTGGCCGCAGCCTCTGGCCGCAGCCTCTGGCCGCAGAGACTTTGAATGTAAACCTGACATGTCTGTCGGTCAAAACGCGTTTGGTGTGAATGCACCATTATCATTCTCAATAGGCTATGCTAACTACTGTAGCAGAGAGCAAAGGGGTATGAGCAGTGCCACAAGGAGAGGTGATTGACAGCACTAAGACCCAGCCCCTGACACTGATTGGTTATTTTGGGAGAAGACAGAGGAGCTTGATTTTTGTTTTCACAGATTTTCTGTTTCATAGTGTCCTGTAACGGCATAGTGAGTTTCAACAAATATATAACAAATATTTATATTTCTAATAAAAATTAGATACTGCAGCTTTAAAGTCATTTGTCAGAAACTTAAAATGAGCTAAAATTATTTTTCCTGAATGACATGAACACCTAATTTCAGATGCATGCAAATCCAATTTTGACATGTTAGAGATATAAGCTGAAGCTGCAGTTTACCAGTTTGCAAACTCAGCATCTACAGAGCATATTTCTACTTCCATATGAATAATAAAAACATAATTTAAGCAACCGCTTGAATTTCTGCTTGTCAGACTGCGTGAAGGGCTACTACAAGCGGGCCAAGGCTCACGCTGCCGTGTGGAACGAGAAGGAGGCCAGGAGAGACTTCAGTACGGTGGCCCAGTTGGACATCACTCTGGCTGCACTGGTTCGCCGAGAGCTGAAGGAGCTGTCGGAGCGCATGAAGGAGAAGTACTGGGCGGAGAAGGAGCAGTACTGGAACATGCTTGGGAAAACGGAGGGCACCAGTAAACACGAGGAGGAAGAGCAGCAAGATGAAGAGGAGGAGGAAGATGAAACAAAAACAAAAAAAGAAAGTGACTTTGAAAGTGGCAAAGCAGGAGAGAAAACCGGTTCATCTGAGATGAAACGTGTTGAAGAAGGAGAATCTGGAGAAGAAAAGGTTCGGTCGTCTGAGGGAGTGAAGGAGGAGGAAAGCAGCTGTGCAGTGGAGCTCCAGGCCGGTGATAAGATGGACTGGCAGCAGATGTTACGGCTGGTCATGTTTCTGCAGAACGAGGGAAACTTCCTCATCAAAGAGCAACACTTCCCAGACGCTTCTGCCAAGTTCAAGGAGGCTTTGGGATACGTGGACTTCTTACAAAACAAGGTATGCAATACAAGACAGGTTATCAAGCAGAAAAAAACTAAAAACCTTTTAGATATTTCTCACTTTTTTATCACCTAGCAGAAGGTTTTGTTGCAAACTTCTGCTATAAAGTAAATGTGAACTGGAAGAAAAAGAATTTATCAGTTATTCTTATGTTTTTGCATAAAAATCTGAAAAGTTTAACTATTTAGTAAAAAGAAAAACACCTTTAATGCAATTATAATTGCAATACTTTTAGGGTTTATCTATCAGTTTTTAAAATGTAAAGATAAATATTTTTAACCATAATTTTTAAAATGGCTCAATCTGATTGGATAGAGATCATCATAGCTTTTCAAGTATAGGAACAGACTCATTTATATTTAGGTCTGGACTTTGACTAGGCCATTCTAACACCTGAATATGACCTAAGCCATTTCTTGTTACTGGTTGCTTGTTCAGGAGATTATCATTCACTGCTAAAAATATCGGCAAGTAATTTTTGTCTAGTTTCTAGTGCAAATATGTTATTATACTTGAAATAAGACAAAACTAACTTACAAGTATTTTTTCAGTACGATATACCTGCTTGTTTTAAGTAAATATTTCCTCAATGTAGATGAAAAAGTTCTGGTTTCACTGGCAGATTATGTCAATTATTACAAGACGTTTTCTTCATGTTGTAAGTGAAATAATCTGCTAATGAAACATGTAATTTTTCATCAATATCATTAAAACAAGCTTGTTGAAAAGTTGCTGTAAGTTAGTATTGTGTTTTTTTTTTAAGTGTACTAAGATGTTTGCACTAGAAACCAAAAATAGTGTGTAATGTTTTGTGTTTTAGCATTGAACAAGCAACTGGAGCCACAATGTAATGGTTCAGATCTCAGGGGTTAAAGCCCAGACGCAGATTTTGTGTTTTTGCAGCGCAACATTTAAATAAATTTCAAGTCAAGAACTAAAAAGTGGTTTAGAACGTCTTGTAGCTTTGAATAGCTTTTGATGATCTGCTCGGTTTGTTTTTGTACTGAAGAGCAGCGTTGGTTCACCGGGAAACTGAGGAGCAGAGCTAAAAATATCAAACATCCATAGAGACGTCTCTATCGCAGCTCTCCTTCATCAACTTTCTCCTGCAGCCCCCAAATGCTCCATCTGTATTTTCCCTTGACCTTACAGTCATCATCTTCATCATGTCCTCCCTTCCTTTTCTATATTTGTTCACGTTCTCTTGTTTGGGTTTAATCTTTTCAACATTTCCTCTGCCGTATATCACCACCGCGCCCGTCTCCGTCCGTTCATCAGCAGGTGGATCAACACGGCGAGGACTGGGAGTCGCTGGAGAAAGTGCGTCTCCCGCTCAGTCTCAACCTGAGCCAGTGCATGCTGGAGCTGAAACAATACCAGGAGGTGGTGGAGCTGAACAGCCGGCTGCTGAACACGCACAGAGGTAGGATTTGTTGGTGTGAAAAATCAAAGAGTTTGTCACACTTGGCAGGAAGCTGAAAACAAAAAATCCTACTTGATACAGAAATAGGAACACAAGTTAAAAATATGAAGGTTTTACCTCTGTAAAAATACTTTGTCTCTTTGTTTACTGAGAAAATGTAATTCAACATTTGGTGTCTCTCTTTGTTCCCCTGACACAAACCCACAGACATCATAGTCAGAAATGAATTTTATGTTTGCTTCCTCTGTGATGAATTATTTATAGTTGAGGCCGATGTGAAATTTCAGTTTTTCTGTTTGTCTTTTCCCATCATTTAGTTTTCTCAGCCTTCCTCAGTCATCTTCCTGTCACCGACCCCAAACCTGCTGCTCCATTTAGATGCTTCCACCTCAGTCAGGAAATTTATTGTTCTGGTTTTGAGTTTCTTTTCTGCTTATTTACAGAACCATGCAGCCATGTTTCTGCCCTGTAAACTGTTTCATTGTTTTACGTTCGTCTTTTTTTCTCTTTTGTTTTCAAGTGTAGCCAGTTGCCTTTGTTGGTCACCTGATTGCAAATAGAGTCCATGTTTGTTTAATTCAGTCTCAGTTTAACTCCAGTTGATCTGTTTTCTGAATCTGTTGGAGGCTCAAAGACTTGAAACTGCGGCAGAATGGACCATTTCATGCACATTTCTTAATACTTACTTATTTTGGCTCGTATTATTTTTTTATGCTTTACATAATTAGGGCCACTGAAAAAGGAAAAAAAATGACTTACTTCTCAGAATTCTGACTTTAATTTTAGTCAGAATTAGGTTTTTTTTCAGTGATCCTAATTGTCTTACGTATCTCAATTATCAGAAATTTTGAACGTTTTTAGTTCATAAAGTGGAACATTTTTGACTTTTCAAGCTCAGAAATGATCTTTTTATTTCTGGAAAATATCAGATTTTTTTTTTTTTTTAGAAATTTTACATTTTTAGAGCTCAGACATTTCCTTGCTTTTTCTAGAAAATTTCTGAGATTAATCTGAAAATTTCTCCTTTTGAACTCAGAAATTTCCAAATTTCCAATTTTTGTCTCAAATTTTCAACTTCACAAACTCAGAAATATCTTTGTTATATGGTATTAATACGTCATTGTACAATTGCGCCTTTGGGGATAAATAAATCATTTATTTATTTTTTCAAGCCAAAAGTGCTTGAACTCTGGTTGCTAGGCGAGGGGATGGGTTTTGCTGGGGTTGCTAGGTAACAGGCAGTGCCTGCTGATTTTTGACGTTACATTCAGAAGGTTTTTGAAACAGGTCATTTTTCCAGTCACCAAAAAACATAAATTTATCTTTAAGGAACATCTGGGTGTTTTTTAAGCCCTTTGACCGTTTGTGAAGCAGCAGAAACCCAAATGGAAGCACAAGAACATGCAAACTGTGAATTTTATGTTGCCTTTCAAAGGATATAAATATAGTTCTGAACCATTCTCTTTTACAGTCTACTTCCCCCTCTCAGTACTTCTGTCATCTCCACCTATTTCTTCCTATTTCTACTCCAAAGGTAACTTTAAAGCGACGTACCAGAGGGCGCGGGCGCACGCTGCTTTGTGCAACGAGGATGAAGCTCGAAGAGACTTTGCCACGGTGGAGAAACTGGATCCAAAGTTTAAACCCTTTGTCCAGAAGGAGCTGAAGATATTAGGGGAAAACATCCGCAAAATGCACGCCGGCCAGAAGAAGAATTATTGGGAAACAACAAAGGAGAAGTGGGGTCCAGTTGGAAGCAGGACCAAGGACGCAGTAAGAAAGAAAAACACAAACTCTGCTAAGAAAGTCACAGAAAAAAACACTGAGACGGACAAAAACACTGAAAGTCATAAAGTTGAAGAGAGGGAAAGCCCAGCAGAACAGCGTCCTGTTGAGCCTGAACGAGCCGGCGACTCAGAAACAGAAAAAAATCCAGAGCTGAAAGCAGAGCGTTGTGATAAGGAGCAAACGTGTGGGAGGACGAGTGAATTGGGGTCAGATAAAGAAAAACCAGCGAGGGTCGCGGCTCCTGAAGCAGACAATCACAAAACAGATAAAGATGGTGACCCTGCGTCCACCAGCTCAGATAATGTAGTGAGCAGGAAATCGCGGCACGATAAAGGGAAGAAGAAGAAGGTCAAACGCCAATTAAGAAATGCAACAAAAAGAACAAAGTCAGGGGCAGGAAAAGGAGACGGACCAATAAACTGACGGCAGCCTGTAGCGTCACAAGCGTTGGCAAAATCAGAGATAAAAATAATTATATAACAGAGCTGGAAGTGGAAAAACAAAGTCAGGAAATACTGATTTTACCACTTTAAAGCCAAATATAGACACCTAAATAAAATGAATATAAACAGCCTGGCCTCATTCTGAGTTCAGTTGTTTTATTCAACCCTCAAAGGGTTTAGAAAAAACACACACAGAGAGACAAGCAGTTTGCCAAATACAAAGTTTTATTTCTGTACACAAAGAGTAGAAAGCAGCCAGTAACCCACTTGTTATTACAGTAAAAAGCCTCTCCTCAGAAAACCTCTCACACAGATTAAAAACTCCCAGGACAAAGTGTTGGACGACGACAGGAAATCAAAACCGTTAAACAAAGAACTTCAAGGTGATTAATGAGGTATATTAGTGGTGAGTTAAACAAAAGAAAGAAGCCTCATTCCACCTGCGTGAATCAGTGATTTTAGTTGAGGTTTGGTGACGTATGATCCTGTTGCATGTTAGACAACATTGTGATGATGACGCCTGTGAGCTTGTTTCTGTTTTCTGTTTCTGTCATGCAACATGGAGAGTTAGTTGGCATGTTTGTAGAGGTGATACGGGTCAGATAAAAGAGAAAAAGATTATAATTCCAAGTAAAAATGCAGCAGAACATTGTGTTTTTTCTCATAATGTAACTGCATCGCTAAAACACAAAACTTTACCAGGTATTTTTGGTCTAGTTTCAAATGCAAATATCTTGAAATAAGAAACTAATTACAAGTAACTTTTCTAAGCCAATAATTACTTAAAGTACCAGGCAGATTATTTCACTTTCAACATGAGAAAATGTTTTATTATAAGTGAAATAATCTGCCAGTGGAACTAGAAGTTCTTCACATTAACAATAAGGAATTATTTACTTTAAAAAGCTCTTATAAGTTTCTGAAAAGTTACTTGTAAGTTAGTTTTGTCTTATTTCAAGTCTAATAAAAGGTTTGCACTAGAAACCAGAACCAACAGGAGGATGGAAATAATACCAAAGCTGAAACTGTTCCTGTTTATTTATGCTAGAGTACTGAAGTACAACTAGGTGCTGTAGGAAGTTAGAAAAGTTTGATGATGTGTTCCTTTTGCACTTTAAAGTTGAAATCTCTATGCTATAAGTTTAGAAAAATAACCCAAAATGCCCAAAGTTAAACTTTCAACTTAAAAAACCCCAACAAAAAACAAACAAATCAACCAATTCATGATTTGTTCTGTTATTTCTAATATCAGGATCTGATTTATTTGGAAATGTAATGACGGTAGATCTTCCATCTCTGCACAATTCAAACTGAAGTATTTTTTGTGTTTTTGAGTCTTAATGAAATATGTTTGCCTAGTAAAATAGTAATATAGTGTTAGTTAGAAATACTGCCACATAGCATCACATAAGCGATGTTTTTGATCATTTTGTTGGAAAATTTTCAGTAAACTCACAATTAAGCATTACTGCAAAAAAAGTTCAGGGATCTGATGGTTTTCCATGATAGTGGAACCTCAAACTAGAGCGACTAATGAAATTTGACATTGTACATATTTAAAAAGTGATTTGGTTTGATTGATAAAATAAAATCAAACTGTTATGTTAGAGGTTTTATTTATGTGTCCCTCTGGAGTCCAAAAGGCCACATAAATAGCTACGGCGGGCCGGACTTGGCCCCCGGGCCATGAGTTTGACACATGTATCACAGAGTCACAGAACATAAGGAAAATATGCGAAAGAGACTCAGGGGAAAAATAAATACAAAAGTAAATAAATTAAGACCTGTGATTAACGTATTTAAGGCCAAATTCATTTCTTAAAATACATTTAAGACATTTTAAGGCCTTGATTTTGGAAACATCAATTTAAAACTTTAAACTTTAAACACCCTACATTAGCCATTGCAGCAGGATGGAGTGAGGTGAAGCGTCATTTCCACACCCAAATTTCAACTTCCAAGCTAAATGGAACGTTTTGTAATTTGTTGATTGATTTCTGCCATGTGGCAGCTGTTTATGCTGACTGCTGTCGTAGTAACTGGATTCAGACTGGATTGTCTGAGTCGCTCTAAACAATCTGTAACAAGCAGCGTAACTTCATTAAATATCCATTTCTTGTCTTTCTTGTAACTGCCATGCCGCTGTGATATTAAGATAAATAACAGCTGACATGTTCTGAATGCCTCCGTGTGTTTTCACAGTTTGTCGCTGCTACATGTTTTTGTGCATCTTGACGTGTGTGATGGGTGATCATTGTTTAATCAGATGCATAAATACCCACAGATAAATCACAATGAGTAAACATGGCATTGTTCTCCTCTGAAGCTGCACTGATGCACAAAAAAAGAAAAGATTTTGGTAATGATAATGACTTCCCTCAGCTCCGAGCTCTAGTGGAGGTGGAGAAATAGTGGCTTGTGTTTGGGAAACAAGAAGCTTTCTCTTGCTTCCCTAAGGCTATTAGCATTTGTAATATGAACTGCACATCAACCATCCATCTAGCTGCGTCCTTGGGGATAGTTCCCTAGCAACAGTATCAAAACTAACAGGCATCGAGCTCCGAGGAGGACGGTATCAAATCTGAGTGCTGAGCCCGAGGTCCGACAACGTAATGAGTGCAGCAGACGGGTTTCAGGTTCGTGTTTGAGGTTGGAGCTCCTTCTGCTTCAACCCGAATGTCTCCGTCCGTCCTGGTTTTATTTCGCTTCGTTCTCTACCAGTGGCAGACACATCAAAGTGGATCTCTCCCACCAGCCCTCCAGCGACAAATGGAATAGTTCTTTTTGTTTTAGTATTTTCTACCCTCCTTTCATGTCTTTAGTCCCTCGGAGCGTCACAGGTTTGACTGCGTGCTCAACTACGCTGTGATCCCAACTTGTCCCATCACTTTCAATCAGCAGCAGGACTTTGACACACAAACATCTGATGCAACCTCCTGTCCTGAAAATGAAAATAAGATCAGAAAAACCAACTTCCGTCACACCGACTCGCTTCAGTTTTTTAAGGCATTAATAGTGTTTACAGGAAAATGCATGCCGTAACTTACAGCGCCTTGAAAAAGCAATCACACCCTCTCAACTTTTCACATTTTGTCACTTAAAAACTAAACGGTTCTGTGGATTTTATTGGGATTTGATGTGAAAGTCAAACACAATGTAGTGTCTCTTTTTCTCTGCTTTGCCATCTACTAATCAGGTAAGATTGAGAGCCTCTTTAAACTGTAATTTTAGTTTTTTCCTGCAGATTCTTATTTGAGTTTAGTGTTGGACTTGAGGACTTTCTACTATGATCTGACTGCCTAAAGCAGGGGAGTCCAAACCTTTTTCCATGTGGGCCAAAATTGTTGACTCAAAAGTAATGGCGGGTCAAAAAACCCAACGTGAAATCAAGATTTTTACAGATAGAAAAAAAAAGGAGTAAATTCCCACCAACAACTGAGAAATTTTGTGATTAATCAGAAATTTTCAAGAAATTTCCATGTTTTTTTGGAGAAAATTTTTAATATAAACATTTTTTTCCCTAGCAAATTTTCTTTTTCTTTTTTTCTAGGAAATTTCTGAGATTTTTGCAGAAATGTACAACTTTTTTTAAAATTTTTTATAATGGCCCTAATACAGATTTTGCATGTTTGCTGTACTCAAAGAAAGTTTTAAAATGTTCAGTTTCTTTTGGGCTTGATTGAATACATGTGAGTCTGTGGCGAAGATGAACGTCGCCCAGTAAACTTGTGATAAATTTACATTTTCCCATGACAGACGTTACAAAATGCTAGCTAGCAAGAGTATATTAGCATCTAGTTAGCGGTAGCCTCAACTGCCTCAAGCCACACAACACAATGAAGTCTGCAAACAACTCAAACGTAACGAAAAATACGCATTATTATGGATTTAAAAGGGGTGATTTTAATGTGACAATTTTCATTTATAATCGGAAAGAAAAGCCCAATTTATTTCCTCCTTCATAATTGTGGACTATTTTCTGTTGGTCCATCACACAAATTCCCAAGAAGCCACTTTTTGTTTATTGCAATGTTGCCAATATGAATAAGTTGACGAGGTATAAATACTCTTACAAGGCTTATAAATAATAAAGTCATCTCTCCCGATCACACAACCTTTTCTATATGGAAATACTTTCTATCAAAGTGGAATAATAAATGCACAATCCAGAGCTATCAGTATTTTAAAACTACATAGAATGAAAAGATTATTGTGGATAATGATGCTGCCGGAGTGCGTCATGGCGGTGAGCCTTGTCTGGACCCCTGTTGTGTTTGAAATTGGCCAAGTAGAGAGAGGGAGGGCTTCAGCCTTGAGCTCCTTCTGTCAGTTTCTCTTCACACAGCATGAAAACAATAAGATCCCGGGGAGGAGATGCATGCTGATGCTGATCGGCATACATTTCCTCAACAGCGCAGAGTTCCAGGAACAATACAAAATGGGCTCAAAACACCTAATTTGCCTGAATGATTTGGGGGGGGAAATAAATCGATCTCCAGGTTGATGAAAGTGCGTGTTTCTGCACAGCGCGTTATTGATCATGCAGAGGCTCCTTGTGTATTTAAGCAGAGTCCAGGTTGAATCTGAATGTGTATGTATAGCAGCAAACGTGTGAAGGGCTCAGTTAGGAGAGGCAGGAGAAGAGAGCAACAAGCAGAGTGAGGAGCGATATTCAGCGTGTGCAAACAGAGGCGCTGTGCTGGCGGGCACTTCGGGCAGTCTTTAATAAATCATGGATTTAACTGATGACGATGCACCATTCTCACAAAAAGAAACACAAAAAAAAACACGCTGTTCTGGGGGCTGCCAGCTCCAATTTGCATCTCCTAGTGATATGAAATTAGTCAGCAGAGCCCTGAAGCAATTACCAAAATCTGAAAAATAAACCATGATAACACATTCAAACGTAAAAAAACACGCTAGTACGACGGCGTGTTAGAGCCATGATGGAGAGAGAAAAAAAAGGAGCACATTTCTGAGAAAAACCTCAGAAAATCAGAGTAATCTCAGAAATTTTCTAGAAAAAAATTGGGAGATTTTTGATTTTGAAAAGTCAAAAATTTGCAAGACAAAACTCAGAAATTCGTTTCAGAAATTTTCTTGAAAAACAACAGAAATCTGAGTTTGAAAAGTCAAAGATTTCCAAGAAAAAATTCTGAGTAATCTCAGAAATTTTCTAGAGAAAAATTCAAGACATTTCTGAGTTTAAAAAGTCAAACACAAATTTACGAGAAAAACTCAAAAAGAAAGACCTCAGAAATCTCTGAGTTATAAGTCAAAGACTTCCAAGAAAAACCTCAGCAATTCTGAAAGTAATCTCTGAAATCTTCTAGAAAAATATTGGAAATTTCTGAGTTTGAGAAGTCTAGGATTTATGAATTAAATCTCAGAAATTCTGACAGTAATTTCACAAATGTCTGAGTTCGAGAAGTTGAAAATTTCTGAGATTAATCTCTGAAATTTACAGATTTTTTTCTGTCTAGAATGGCCCTAAAACAAAGTTGTACACAAGTGATCCCCTTCCCCTCCAGTTTTGTATTTTTCCAGTTCTTCTGGACTTTGTGCTCTGATCTGATATAAAGCTTCACACCTCTGAACGACTACACAAATACTGGTAAGCACAGTGTCTTGGTTGGGCGTTTCGTTTTTTTACCCCTTGACCTGCTAACAATATATTCCTCTTGGCTCCTTAGCATGCTGTCACTGAGCTTATGAAGCGCAGCCTGGCCAAAAAGGGCGTCAGCCTGAGCCTCTGGCAGTTTGCATGAGAAAGGCTTTTAGTGCACAGCGATCCGGACGAGGGTTAGTTCTTAATGTCGGCGGCGCCGTCGCCGTGGCAGTCGCAGGGTCTGACGTGTCGCCGCCTGACCTCGTGCCTCATTTCAGGCTGTCATTCTGCTTCTGTAGCCCCTCACAGGGTTAGATGTGTGATGTGGTGCCTGAAATTAAAGAAGAAAAGAAATGTAGGAGCGGAAGATTAAAAAAACAGACCCAGAAATCTGCAGCTAAACGGTCTTGCAGACTGTATCATAAAAGCATTGGGATGAGTTATAAGTCTGACAGTGACGCTAACCGTTTCTCTTAGCAACAGTCGATGTGTCACTCTTATCGCCCTCCTCCTCTTTGCCATTTAATCTTCCCGTCCTTCCCTCCCTGACTATCGACCCGCAGCAGTACATATTTGCTCTCCTCTCCATGTCTCACACTTCCCGGGGCAGAGATCGGTGCAGGCTGGATGTACTCACCCGGCTCGGAGGGGAAGACGTTTCTCAGCTGTTCGATGACCTCCTGAAGCTGCAGCACGGTGTCCTCCTCGCGCTCCAAATCATCTCCTGACACAAACAGTTTTAACCCGTTAGCACCGGGAAAACACAGAATCTCACCAACTAATTCTGGTCCAGTTTCTACTGCAAATATATGCTTAAAATAAGACAGAACTAACTTACATGTAACGTTTTATCAAGGTAAAGGAGTTTGATTTACATCAGTAATTCCACTGGTAGATTATTTCACTTAAATCAAGATAGTTTTCCCATTGGAACCAGCACTTTTTCATCAACATTAAGGAGTTATTGACTTAAAAAAGCTCCTATATCTTGCTAAAAAGTTACTTGTAAGTTAGTTTTGTCTTAATTCAAGTGTACTAAGATATTTGCAGAGGAAACTAAACCATAAATTCTGGGTAAGATTGTGTGTTTTTGCAGATTGGTAGGAAGTGTGTGTGTGTTGTGTGTTTTTGCAGATTGATAGGAAGTGTGTGTATGTTATATTCTCCTTCAGCATGTTGACGGGTTTCAGTCTGGCTGCGTGTCGCTGACCTGCTGCCTCGGTGTCGGTCGTCTCCCTGCTGGGCGGCTCCCCTTGGCGCCCGCCTCCTGATACCGGAGAGGAGAGAGTCGACAGCTCAGATCCATTCGCCTCCGAATCATCTTTGGGCTGGAAGAAGAAATAAAACAATCACTCATTTACAAGTCTTCACCTATTTAAAGCTGTAAAGTCATTTCAGATAAAAGAATAAAAGAACAGGTTGTATGATGAAATGCCAAAGTGTTTGCACCCTTTGGACATCATAATTGGATTTATCACAGACCAACAGAAGGTGCATAATTGCAAACTAAATTTGTGATTGTTTTCAGACCCCCTGAGTCAAAGCTTTGTAGAAACACCTTATTGCAGCTGCAGGTCTTTAGGGAAATGTCTCTGCTTGCTTTGCCCATCAGGTGGGAAAAACTTTTTACTGCTAATATGTCAAGCTATGTTTAGCTACTATGAACATTCATTTTAAGGTTTCACCACAGCAAATCAAATAGACTTAGTTTTGGACCATTTGTAGAATATAATAGTCCATGAATTTGTGAAATTTCATTCATTTAAAGTTGACGAACTTTAAATGAATGATGTGTGACAAATAGTTTTTATTTGTATTGTTAGTTTTGTGTTGATCAAATAAAAATAAATATCCCAATACAATATACTGAAGTTGTTTAAAATGTTTAAGAGGTGTCAATACATTTACAAGGCACAATAAAACAGCCTTACAGGGGTGTCCAAAGTGTGGGCCGGGGCCATTTGTGGGCCTTGAAAGGATTTTGTTTGGTCCCTGAAAACAAGTCAAAGTGGTAAAAATTTGATCAACAAAACACTGAACAACCGATCACCCAAAAAATGGAAAACAGTTTTTCTATTAATAAGGCAACAGTATAAAGACTGTTTTATGTTTTCAGTCTTTAACAATATGCAGATTTCATTAAAAAATGTTTATTGTTGAGCAGGTAAAGCAACAACAACAAAAGAATCACATTAAATCATTTTATGCATTTTCAATTTAATAAATGTCAGTTTTGGACATCTCTGCTTTAAACAAAACTTAAAATGTCAGCGTTGCTCTAAAACCTAAAAGACTTACCAACACAAAATATAAAATGCAACATGGCATGTTTTTGTTTTTAGTCCTCTGGAGGAGTTTAACGTCCGCAGAGACTCGAAACGGATTCACACATTCAGATTACAGCTTCCAGAGACTTTATTTTACAAAGAAATTAATCTGTGATATTCTTCTACAAAGAAAAATAAGTCAAACAGCTTTTTCTTTCTTCCTCACAAGCAGGAATACGCTGAGCACTCCTTTCCTCCTCTCTGCTCTCTCTCTTCTGTTCACTTTCAATTTCCAAGTCTTAGCGAACATAAGAGGCAGAATCCTGTCCTTCTTTCTTAGTGTCTTTCTCGTCTTTGTCCCTCTGCTTTCCCCTCATTCACTGACCTGAATGTGCAATTTAGTTACTCTTCCTTAATAATTTACACAATGTTGTAATGGTAACAGCATGAGTCAGCTCCCACTCTCCTGTGCCGCTCTTTGTTATACATTTCCTTTATACTGCAGTGAATCTTTTAATACGACCCTTCAATGTCTGTTCAACCTCGTCTTTTTGTACCGTACCTCTTTGTACTCCCGTCCCCTCCCCTCTTTATAGGCTCCATTGTTGCTTTCTGCACTCATATGAATGCAGTTATATAAATATTAAAACTCAGATTTTTTTTCCCATCTCTATGCAGAAAAAGAAATAAGAGAGAAAGTTACTGTGGAACAAAGAAACACCTAGAAGGATTTATCTTCATGCCACTCAGTGATACTTGATATTAACTGTCTAATGCTGCACATAGAAACAGCTTATATGATAAATGGTTTGCAGAATAATAGACGCTGTCATTCCGGTTCAGTCATGCTCTCTTTCATCAACGATAAAACAGACTCTTCCATTATAATTTACACACAAAACACCTGATGGAGAATTGGATCTGCTTGTTAAACTAGTGAGAAGACATACGACTACGTCTACAGACAAACCCCAGTGAATCACATTCAGAGGGAACTACGTTTTCTTCTTCTTTGGTTTAATAAATAGTTAATGGCGATTTATTTCAGATTAAATGGAGCAGCTCCTCTTGGGAAACTGAACTTGAACCAAATACATGGAAAAACATGCAAACCTAACAAGATACACACAAAAAACTTTATTAAATTAAAGGAAAATTACACAAAATAAACAGACTTTATATGATATAAAGTGCAGAATGATTACAGTTGTGTTTAGAAGTTAGTATATTTAAATTTTGAGCTTTAATTAGCCACTTTAATTTTATTGTGGAATGTCTAAGATGTATAGTGATTTTTAAAAACTAGATGCCAAAATTTGAATTTATCAAGTATTTTATCTCTTAATTAACTGAGCAGCATTTCAAAGAGAATGAAAGAGAACATCCTCTGACTTAACACTGTAAACTGCTGAACATCTGTTTTACAGTGTGGTGTATTACTTAATATTTCTGACTTATTTTATATTTTGTGTCTATTTTGTGATTTACAAGTACCATTTTTTGTTTGTATGGTAAAGTGTCTTGAGACAAAATGAACTCAACTCAATAAGAAGAAAAAAAACACTTATTTTCTCAGTCTGATAAAGTTAAATCAAACAACACTTTTCATGCTTCAGGCTTAATTAAAATGACCAAAATTATTTCTATTTGCTAAATGCCACAAAAATGAGAGAAAAGATACGTCAGAGATTTATTTAAGATGTGGTCTTAAAAATACATCCGCAAATTAGCCTCTAATTAAATCAAATGTATCAAAAAAGTTTTTAATTTGGACACCGCTAGCTGTTAAAAGCAAGGAAATTATCTCAAAAACAAATAAAAAATTCAGTGAAAAACTTGCAATTCAGAGACAAATATCAGAATTCGGAGGGGAAAAAAAGTCAAAAATCAGCAATTAAGGTCAGAATTTGTAGAAAAAAACTCTAAATTTAGAAAAGGAGATGGACTTCAGAGAAATATAAATGAAATTCTGAGAAAAGTCAGAAGTTGTAAATTAAAGTCAAAAATCAGAGAAAAAAAATAATTCAGAGGAAAAACTAAATTTGGGATTTGAAGTGAAAATTCAAAGAAAACAGTTTGGAGGAAAGAAAATCAGGGAAAAAGTTTAATTTGGAAATAGATCAAAGTCACAATTCTGAAATTAGTTGTTTTTTTGTTGTGACCATCAACGATGATGTGGAGTGGATAAACGACGCCAACATGAAGCATCTTGAACAGGGCAGACCTCAGCGTCTCTGAAAGGTTCTGGACAATCTGAGGTTAATGGTTGTGGTGCAGCTGTTTAAGTGGGATTATCCATATACTGTATTTCAACATGAACGCATTATTTTCTTCCTTAAAATTACTAACTCAAACCTGAACAGACACAATAAATCTGATTTTTAAAACACTAAAGTTAATTTCACCAAAAACAAGTGAATCGTTAAAAAGTCCGAACCTGAAATTCACCCTGATTGTATTTGCATCCCTGTTAAATCGCTGATTTAAATGGGTTTACCTGTAGCAGTAGCTCCCTGAGTCGGCGCAGCTGCGACTCCAGCTGTTTGTTGTGGTCCTCCAGGATCTGCATCCGGGTCTCCAGGCGCGTTTTGTGCTGCCGCAGCACCCGCGCCTCAGCCAGCAGCTCTTCATCCTGCGCCCCTCCCGCTGTGGGCGACCCGGGGCCGCCCTCACCAGCCTCGGTTAGCATGGGAAGCGCCGCTGCCTCTTCGTGTTTCCACTTGAGTCGCCTGTACTCGCTCTGCAGCACCCTGAGGACACGCAGCGGAGGGGGAATGAGAAAGCTGTCAGGCCAACTTATTGATGCAGGAGGCAAAAAAATATCAATATGATGTATATTTATTTACCTCCAACAGAAAAATGTACATAAACATTTAGTGTAACTGGAATAATCTCACTTAAATGTAAATAGTGACATATTGCTCAGTGTAGCGTGTTACATTTATAACTCCAAATGCACTATAACACAAATGAATGTTGACAACTCACCCCATTAAGATTAATCATCTTTAATACAAGCTTTAATACTCAGCACGCAATATTTCTCCTTGATGTGACATAATATTGGAAAAACCTGTTTAGAGTTTGTAAACTTGTGATGTATTGTTAATTAATTTGATTTTGGACACGCTGACCTGCAGGCTACTGACACTAATATGTCTGGAACAGCAAAATGCAAGGACTGGCATTCAGAGAAAGAACAGAACATTTTCTTTCTTAGTCATAATTTAAATTAAAAACTTAATGGACTCATCACCAAATCTTTCAGGGTAAAAACAAGAGCGCTGTGAGCAGTCTGCTTTTATTTTTTATTATCTGTTTCCATTTATGTGTGCATCTTGCTTATGTCTCCATCAGGATTTATTCTGCGCCATTGCAGATTGGTGAGTAATTCTGATTATAAACCATCTAATTGTCCCAAAGTGTCTCCCTCTAACAATTTGGAGCGTTAAGACAGAAAACAATGGCAGCAAAGCAGTCCAAAAATGTTGAGTACTTTCAATCTCACAACTAGAAAAAAAACTTCAAGTTATTTTGCTTCTTCTAACTCGTCTCCTGAGTTCTCAAGTGCATCAAATGTTCAGAGAAAAGCTGATGCAATGCAGTGGTAAACATGCCTCCAACCACTCATCTCAAAGTTAAAAGGAGTTTTCCCAAAGTAAACAGTCAGTTTTAACATTTATCTTTGTACTTGTGCAAATGAGAAATAAATTATCTAACTGTAGTTTTAGTTAAAGATTCTGTCTTCCAACAGAACAAAACAACTTATTTTAAGTCAGATATCACAGAATTTGTTTTATAGCAATAAAATCTATTTAATCAATCCCTTGCATCAGTGTGGAGGGCTTTACAGTGACTGTTCATTTATTTATTCATAACTTTATAAAGTTCTTGCACTCCGGTGAGTCTTTGGGTCTTCAGTCTTTCTTGGATTTGTAGTTGGTGGTTCTGGTGATGACCCAGTTTGGATTTAATGCTGTGTTTGGTTTTCTCCAAATGTCACAGTCAAAACTAGCAGATCTTCACCAAATCTTACCAAGTATTCTTGTCTAGTATTTAGTGCAAATATCTTAGTAAACTTGAAATAAAGCAAAACTAACGTAAAAGTAACTTTTCACAAGTTGAAAGAGCTTGTTTTAAGTAGTATAGTAATGTCTGACCTCTGAAGATGTTATGAACCTAACCTTGTTTGGTGACCTATTTTATTCTATTCCTTTACCTGGATTAAAAAACCCATTGAGATTAAAAACCTAACCTTTTTATCAAGGGAGTTCTACAATCTAAATTATCATTGGTGAGGCTTTCCATATTGTATTCAACTCTAGTATTTGAGTAAAAGTATTGATACTCAACTACAAGTAAAGGTTGCTTGCTCAAAACTTTACTCAAGTGTAAGTACTGATGTACTTACTTTTTTAAAATACTTCAAAAGTGCTAAAAAGTAGATATGATGTTTTCTAATAATGTCAGATTTGTGAATGTTTTTACAGAATGTTGTAACTTGCTGAAACCACCTGATGATGTACTGACATGTTGAACCGCTCTGCTACAAAAAATCTACACTACTTGTAAAAACTTCAGCATAAAATGCTATTGAAAAAATTAAAGCTATTTTTTTATTTATTTAAAACGTTCTCACAAACGCATGTCAGTAAAGAAAAACAGTGGACTACAAAGCTCTTCTGAGCCAAAAGGAACGAGTTAATGACATATTCCCATTTCAAAAACGTCACAAATTAGCACTGCCCCTAGTGACCCCACAGAAGCCCAGCCTGTTACCTAGCAACCCCACAGAAGCCCAGCCCGTTACCTAGCAACTACACAGAAGCTCAGCCCATTACCTAGCAACCTAATCTGAACTACTGGACTTTTGGACAGCTGGTTTTGCACAAATTAGGACTAGAGAAATGTAGTGAGTCAAAAGTCATAAATAAATATTCAAAATACTTACTTAAGTACACTGCTCAAGAAATGTAGTTTGTTATTGTCCATCACTGCCAATTAGTTATATTTTTTACTACATTTAAAGGTCATATTCAGATAATTAACCACAGTAGGAACCAGATCCCTTTTAATGTCTCCTAGTATTCAAAATCCATGACATAAAGTTGCTGTTTTAGTCCTGACTCTCAAAACACACGAGTAGTTCTCATTAATGCTGTTAGTTTGGGCTTTTTTCAGCTATGTAGCGGATTTCTTTTTTGTGGCCCTGATTTATTGTCTGTACACAGTACACATTACATGAACACCACGTTGGGGCATTTTGAGAAAAATAGAAATAATAATTTGGTCAAGGTTTCCAACACCCGGAGGCTGTAAGTATGTGCGGGTTTACGTTGCTGTGGGTTTGTAAAGGTCACTGGCAAAGCGAGGACGAGACAATTATTCATATGAATCATTCGCATAAAGATGCCTCTAGTGACAAATTAAGTGCATGTAGGAGAAAATGAATTAGCGTCATTTATGGAAAATGTCTGAACCCCAAGCACATAAATTAAAATCAAAGCATTAATATTTTGTGTTCCAGACTTGCTTTTCCTCTAGCGTCACACCAGTCAGTTCGTTACGAGCTTTTCTCCTCTCTTTTAGACAAAGGGTGTCAAAGTGAAGCTCGATTTACAGCTTCTTCCATGTTGCCACACTGCTATACACATTTGGCTGACAGCTATGTGTTCAGAGTGGGTTTTTTTCTTCTTTATTTTCAGTTGGCTGTTCAAATGACTGTAGATTTTGAGCGTGTTTACTCTCAGCAGGAGATATTTCAAATCGGAGAATTGTTGAAAACAGTGCAAACGATAAACACCTGCACACTTTTATTGAGCTTGTCTGGATGTCTCACTAAACCAGGAGATGACACTGCAAAAACACAAAATCTTACCAAGTATTTTAGGTCTAGTTTTAGTGTAAATATCTTATTCAACTGACTTACAGGTAACGTTTCAGAAAGATATAGGAGCTTAGTTTAAGTTTAACTGAAGTGACCCAATTCCTATTTTTTTGTCAAATCAGATTTTTTTTGCCGGGGTCGTTCACACTTCCAAATAAATGCGACCTGTATGAAGTGTGCAAACGACCTGAAAGAGTCCCACATGCGCAGTAGAGGGCGCAATAGCGTCGGCGTTCTGAGTGTTTTGCCATCCACCATAAAAAGAAGAAGTGCTCAGTGTTTGCAGAAGTACACATGGATGCTAACGGTGGCGCATAGCTTACACATTTGAAGTTGCTGTCCGACCGGAGCCAGCACTTTAACAACTTAATCCTCCTTGCAGTCCGTCATGGTTGTTGTTTTTATTCCCGCTTGCGCGTATCAGAGCACAGAATAGTGACATTTGTCAAGTATCAGTGACGTTCAGGTCGGATGAATGCAACCTGGGCGTTAGGTCACATTTAAATCGGATACCCAAGTGGCCTGGGTCGCATTCGAAAAGAATCCGACCTTGGTTGTTCAAACTGTCATGAAAAGATCGGAACAAATAATCGGAATTGGGTCACTTCAGGCTGCAGTGTGAACGCAGCCTAAGTAGGCAATTCCTTAATAGAAGATTATTTCACTTATAACATGATAAAAATGATTTAAGTGAAATAATCAGCCAGTAGAAGTAGCACATTTTTTAACAATATTAAGACTTATTTATTTAAAACAAGCTCCTACATGTGGCTGAACACTTGCAAGTTAGTTTTGTCACTGACTCCAAGATTATCATAAGGACAAAATTAAAAAATAAAAATAAAACAATATTAAAACTATGATCAAAAATCTATTTTTGGAAACATATGGCTGCAGAAACAAAACTGGTTTTTATACCTTAGTTTTACATTTTGCATTACATTTATATTTTCCATGTTGTAAGTGAAATAATCTGTTAGTGGATCAACATTAAAGAGTTATGTATTTAAACCAAGTGAATAATTTCTTGCTAAAATGTTTTTTAAGTTAGTTTTGTCTTAAGTTTACTAAAGGTACTTGCAGTAAAGCCGACACCAAAAATACTTGGTAAGATTTTGTATTTTTTCAGTGCAAATAGTCAACAACATTGTTATTCTTGATGTGTATTGATGTATATATCTGGTTTACTTCTATTTTATTTTTCATAAATGATCAGTCGGTAAATACTTCAGGAATTGTCGTGCATAAGTCAAAACTTCAGGATTCGGACATTTTCCCAGCTACAGACCTGTTCTCGTTCTCCAGGCGGGCCAGGGTGCATTGGAGCTGCTCCTTGTCCTGATGCTCCAGGTGAGCCAGCAGCATGTGCTGCCCGCAGGGTGAATCATGGTCCAGTGGTGGGCTGGAGTGACGCAGGAGGTACTGATCTTCATCCCTGAGTCCCCCACACAGGAGACAGCACACTGAGCCACCAGCACACAGCCACCAGCAGCACAAAGCAGAGCAATGGCGCGGCAACACGGCCAAAGCAAAGCAAGCAGGACGGGGATCACAGGACGAGACAAAACCAAACAGAACGGGACAAACCCGGCTCACCGCACCATTAAACCTCTGACATTTACCAAAACGGCTGAGCTCATCTTTAACTTCAACACAACGCAGATCCAAAAATAATAAAATCACCACTGACACGGAAATAGAAAAGATAATGTGAGGATCTATTATAGCAGACCTGAGGCAATACATAGATGTCTAACTGTCTGGCAATTATTGTAATGGATGTAATGGAGAGAGAGTTATTTTGCAGTTTATGTCTGGTAATAATACTTCTGCCAGTGGAGACAACTTTATTGGATTAAAGTTAACAGAAAGTTATAACCTTTTAATTTTTATTCCTGGTTATACATTGCGGTGATATTCAGAAAAATCCCCAGCTTCATTTCTGCAATGATTTAATGTGTTTTAATCCAACCTAGACCACAGCCTGTCGCAATAAACAATTAATCCCATGAAAGATTAACATGAGCGCAATAATTTCAATTCTGATGATTAGTATTTATGTGTGTATAGACATTATAATGCATTTTATTTGTGGCTTTTGTTGTATGTAAGTTTTTATTTCCATTTTATTTACTGTATTTTGGTTGTCGTGTTTCATTTAGGATATTTAAAATATTTTTCAGTTCCCGTGTTAAGTTTTCTTTAGAAGTTTAAAGCTTATTGGTCTTTGAGAGAGCAAACTCGCATTATTTTTTTTATCAATAATTACTTGAAAATGGTCTCAAAATAGCAATATAGTCGTTTATTGCAATAACTTTATTGTCCAGGAAAATGTGTCGTAGTGACAGGCCTACCTGAGCATGCAGACTGCCTCAACAAACGTGTGACAGAATAACTTTCTTTTACATGTCGCTCTTTGTTGCTCAGTGTGGCGACAGGATGCTACGGTGGCTGGGAGGTCCAAACCAACATTATAAATCTGAGAAACTTTTACAACTTTCAAAACAAAGGCACATTTTAGAAAACAAATTAATAATATGTGAAACACTTTTACAAGCCTTGAAACAAATGACAAAATCAAGCCGAAAGGGACTGTACTTACTCCAAGTGCTCATTTTAATAATAATTCTAATAATACATCAAACTTATGTAGTGTTTTTTTTAGCGTTCGTCATCTGTGAGCCGTCAGAGGAGATGTCGGTGTCTTATACTTGGTAGTGGCTACAGACTGTATACTGTACGCATACTGTAGCCACTACTACACCACTACTACATACTACAGTATGCAGTATTTTGGACATTTTAGTCAGCAATTTTACAGAAGCTGCACATTGTCAGAAAAAAACAAAAACAAACCATCACCCTCCTGCTACTTCCTGTTGTCTTCTTTGTCGTGTTCAGTAGCAACATCTGGATGTTAATTGTGTGACTTTTGTGATGCAAAATATATATATATATATTTCCATTACAATTTTGTAAAATATATTTTATGGCCTCATTCTAGTGTAGAAACGTTTCGTTTGGAAATGGTCATGTTTCAATTTGTGTCATTTGGAAAAAGTGACAAAAATTTGAGCAGAAACACAAAATCTTTCAAATTAAAGATTTGAAAGATTTAATTGATCAGGTCAGAGATTTCTAACTCTGACCTTATCATGACCTACAGGAGAACAGTGTCCAAAATAATGAGACTGCAAATCCAACCGTATGAAGTGAGCTTCTTCCTCTGGGTGACTCATTGCTGCTACTCAGCCTTGTTGACAGAACTAAGATTTCAGCTATTTAGGAAGAGCTAGAAGTAGAAATGGGCTTCTTTAATTTAAAGGTCGGAGGTTTCATGAGCTCCTTCCTGGAGGGCGTGTTTCAGATATGACCCACTAACAGGAGGTCTCCTGGCAAGTCATTGACTTGTTGGGGAGATTAGATTTCGTATCTGACATCTGAACACCTCAGAGTCCCCTGCAGATAAGCTGGAGAAGGCAGCTTCAGAGAAGACTTTCTGGAAATCTCTGCTTAAGCTGTTTCCCCTGCAGCTTTTTCTTCAATGTGTGGCAAAGGCAACATGAATGGATGCAGCAACAAAACTTCTGCAAAACAAAATATATAAAAAATTACCTGTGACTTATAAAGAATTATCTGTTAATTAACTTTCAAATTTACTGTAAGATTGCTTTGATATTCTGACTGAATAGAGGAACATCGTATACATTTAATTTCTATTTATTACCCAAAAGTAGCTAAAATGCCTTGAAGATTTTTACATGTTGTGCCATAAAAAAAACTTCATAGTATTTTTAATAAGATTTTATGTAGCAAATCAACATAAAGTATAACATAACCGTAAAATAGATGAAAAATGCATCATGAGTTTAAAAGTAATTACGGAAAACAAATCTGAGGAAGCGTGGCATGGATTTGCAGTCGACATTATGTGGACCAACTGTTCAAATTCAAAAATACTTTATTGATCCCAAAGGGAAATTAAATGTTCTTGTAACTCATATTAATTCAAAATTCTTCAAAGAATTCACTAAAACTGCAGCTGCATGTCTTTGGGGATTTATCTCAATTGGGTTTGCAAATATGGAGGCTGAACACTTCGCTCCTACACTGCTAAAACACAAACCCTTATTAAGGATTTTTAATCTCATTTCTAGTGGAAATATCTTTGTAAAATTGAAATAAAACAAAACTAGTTCACTTAAAACATGGGAAAAATGTCAGAAGTGAACTAATTCGCCAATTAAATGACTTTTTCATCAATATTAAGGAATTATTTACTTAAAACAAGCTTATATATCTTGTTAAAAAGTTACTTGTAAAATAGTTTTGCTTTATTGCAAGATATATGCACTAAAAACTAGACCAAAATTACTTTTTGTCAAAGTAATTTTTTTTTATTTTTGTGCTGTATTTTACCTTTATTCCAAAAATTAAGGAGAGTAAACACAAAAATAATTTTATTTTGTATAATGTTTAGCAGAAAAGAGACTTGCTTTTCTTAGAATATAGTGAAATGTGCAGAGAAAAAGTTTTAAATATTCAGCTAAATTCTTCGGAGACTGTTGTTGCATTTTATTATATTTTTGGTGATGCAATGTGTACAAAGTTAAAAAAGCAAAACAAGTTCATTTTATTACATTTTATATATGAGAAAATAAGCAGAAAAAATTTAACTAGGGAGGTTTTACATTTTTTGATGAAAAGTAAGTAAAAAATGACTTAGTAACCAATTACTTTTGAAAAAGACTAATCAGTAAGTAAGTAGATAATTTCTTGGGGAAGTAATTTTTAATTTGTAAGAAAGTATCTTGACCAACTCTCTTATTGAGCCTACTGGATGCTGAATTTTCTCCCCGAACTGTTCATTGGTTTTCATGATGTTGTTTGCTCCTTAATGTTCTCTGGAAAATCGCTGAGACTCTAATTGAAGTACCTAATGTTGGTCTATCTAATAAAATTGTGATAAATTACACTGAGATTTACCATTTTCACACGACAAAAATTTGAAAAACGTCAAGGGGAATGAAGACGTTTTCGAGGTTATAACCGTGTTTCACCTCCGTTTCCTGCCAGTAAGTACAGTGA
Source organism: Alfaro cultratus (assembly GCA_903066825.1). Classification (NCBI taxonomy): domain Eukaryota; kingdom Metazoa; phylum Chordata; class Actinopteri; order Cyprinodontiformes; family Poeciliidae; genus Alfaro; species Alfaro cultratus. Next base: position 7,198 of record CAEFZX010022309.1, on the reverse strand, counting down.
GTGCAGAGCAATGTAGAAATATGAGGGAGTGGTGAAAGCTGTGGACAGAGACAGCAGGAGTCAGGACAGAAAACAGCATGATAGCAGCCAAAACACCAGCTGGAGACGCAGATAGCACAGCAGCACGTTCAAAGCCATGCAGCAAAAAAAGATGCACTGACAGACAGAGTGACAGGTCTGCAGAATCAACCCCAAATACAAGACCACAAGAGCAGAAAGCAATGCTGCTACTGGAACCGAGCGGCTTGTCATGCATACCAAACATGCTCAGGAGCTCAATTATAGATACACACACTTGTAGAGTTACATGCAAATGCAGGAGTTCTTAAGATGCATGCATGTGTGAACAAAGGCTTGAGAAGCACTGACGTCAGAGGTAAAACTTGTTTTTACCAAGTTTTGTTTTAGACAAAATAAAATATTGCTCTTTATGTGGTGTCAATCACCGCCTTCTCTCAGAGGCAGGCAGACATAACTTTCATCTGAAGAGAAATAATGAGCACATTTCACAATGCACACACTGAGAGATGCACCTGGAGCCCCAAAGACCATACAACACTTTGCACAGGGCTGCTGGGCACACAGCGATGACTTTAAAGTGCAATGAAAGAGAAAAACAATCTCAGAGGAGCAAACGTTTGACAGCTCACACCGATGTCAACAAACAACGAGGCACGGACTCAAAGGATGGCTTCCAACAATTCGAAACCTCTTTCTCCACTCAGTTTTCCACAATGAGGAGTGACTGCCTCATTCACATCAAAATAACACTTCTTCCACTTACTGCTACTCACTCTCAGCCAAGTCCTAAAAACACAAACAGGCTCTCTCCACTATCTACACAAACCCAGAGACTCGAACCGCAGCAGGTGAGTCGCATGATGGAGGAGGAAGACACTCCAGGTGGGTCAGTCCCATTATGTGGACAATTACTTATATTGCCCAGTAACAGACAAACATGCATGTTCAAGCTGGAGTACAAACATAACAGAAATGGCTGATGTCTTGAGGGCCAAAGGGCGCACACACACACACACATGCACACGCACTGACACACACACACATAAAGCAGCGACTGTAATCAGGGCGTTTGTTGTCTGGCCACATACTCACAGGCTCTCGTCTGGAGACAGGTTATCCGTGAAGAATGAGCAATTCTGGTTTTCCATTTCTGCCAATCTGTAAACAAACCCAAGTCAGTCAGTCAGTCAATGAATAAATGAATAAATAAATAAAGTCACAATCAATCAATCAATCAGGCATTGTCTCTAGGGAACATCCCATTACACAGAAATGTTTTCAGGAAAAACAGCCCAAAGTCAATAAATCAAAAAGTCAACCTGCAAAAAATACGATAGCAAAATTACTACATCTCTGGAAAACATCAAGAGCCCACTGCACTGAACCCCACTGAAAACCTGCCGGTTATTCCACCAAATACTGATTTCTGAACCGAGTTAAAACATTAGTATTGTTGTTACTGAATGAATATAAACTTGTTTTCTTTGCCTTATTTGAGCTCTGAAAGCACTGCATCTTTCTCATTATTTTGACCATTTCTCATTTTCTGCTAATAAATACTAAAATTTTTCTTTGAATTTTGGAGGCATGTTGTCAGTAGTTCATGGAATAAAAGAACAATGTTCATTTTACTCAAACATTTACCTATAAGGAGTAAAATCAAAGAAACTCTCTTAATTTTTTCCAGATTCATATCAAAATATCGCAAAAACAACGGACGAGGATTAGGACCATTAAAATGAAAAAAATAAAAATCAGATTTTTTTCTCAGAATTTTATTTTTAAAAATTTAAGAATTCTGAGGATTCAGTGATGCTGGCTGTTTAAATAATCAGAAAATATTTCAAGAGGGCATTAAGAAGCTCTCGAAGCATAATTAGAGCTAAAATTAACTTTAAATTGAATTGTTTCATTGTCAATTATTTCTATTTCCAGAATAGAAATAATTAATAGAATTTAGTATTTCTGCACAGAGCAGTCAGTAGGTACAACTGATCTAAAGCAGAAAGACATGAAAGCTGCAGATTGATTCATGTGTTTATTTATCACATGTACAAGTTTTTGTGCCAATGCAACATTCACCAAAACATTCAAATAGGACCATTTGAGAAATTAAGATGAAATGTTACTAAACGTGAACATTTCATTTATAATTTTATTGACTTTACCAAACATTTAATTCCAAACTACGGGTTTGAATTCATACATCTTGTTTACACGGCTACTAGAAAGGCTGGCAGCTTGGATGTGTAAAGTGTTTGAAGGCTCTTGAACCAGAACTTGTTGCAGCAACATGTTCTCAGATTTTGAATAATTGCATCCAAACAGCAATAAACTGTCTAGAAACATCTGGCTCACAAGATTGCAGAATGGCAAAAATACTTTTTTCACCTTAGAGAAAGAGCTATAAAAATGTCCACTAGGACGGAGGATAAAACTGTACTGTGACTGTCTGGCAGCCTGCAGGCAATAAAAAGCCTTTTTAGAAATAAGCTCTTCTGAAATGTAAGCCTGTGAGGAGCCAGGGTGAGTGGTTTGGGGGTGTTTCAGAACGAAGGACTGATTTGACTTTCAGTGGACAGACATGCTTCACAAGCTGTAAACTGTTTACTTGATAACAGCAAATACAGCGAGGTAGTGAGAATAAAACCACCGATTTATTAACCTTTAATGGAAGAAAACCAGAGGGGAACAAGCAAAACCATATTTTTCTTCAAATTGTTTTGTAAATTGACATTAAAAGACATTTGTTTTAAATAAATGTATGATTGGTAATTTTCTATACTATTTGTGGATGCATCTATGCTACAAATACTCCTGCTAAAAGTGTATTATCCTGCCAAAGTTTCTGCTTGGACTTCTAATCACAGAGATAAGCTGCTTGCATGTAGTTTCATGCAAGCAGTTTTTAAGACCTTGGATTTTATTGCTAATGGTTCAATTTTGTGAAGAGTCATATTGCGTAACTACAGATTGCTTTTGCATATTGCTTCATTTTTACGTGTTTTACATAAACCGTGATGTTTATGGGTTTTATTGAATGATTAAATATTAAATATATCTACAGGGACCAACTATTTTTATCAGATACTCCTTCAGTCTCTGCTTCTCACCTTTTGCCACAAAGATTTGCACTTACAGCTGCTCTCAAAATAGAAACGTCTGATTCATTCATTGGTTGGTGACGCTGTGGCAGGAAGGATCTCCAGTACCAGTCAGTCTTACATTGAATCTGAAGAGGCTTCTGACTGAAGGCTGTTGCTGTAGGACAGTCTCAGGCCTGTCATGATGAGTTAACATTTTAATATCCAGGCAGATGCTACACAGTGTGCAGCTGTTTAATAAATTTGTTTCTTTTAAGTTTAATCAAATTGGTTTCTTGTTTTTTGAAGTCTTGACACTTTAGCCATTGACAGCTTCACCAATGGTCCTATTTAGTTCATTTTAATCCAATTATAGTCAGCTAGAAAGTGTGGTTCATTAGGGGAGGCATGAATCAATCAAACTCCAAAGCGAGTTGGAGTGTCATCTGCCCAAAAACCTCAGCCTCGATTTTTTTAAAGCAAACTGGGATGGTTCAAATGCATATGTGAACGCCAAGCAGACCAGAAAATGCTCTGAAAGCAGGGAATTCTGGGTAAATGCAGCCAAACCAAACACATGAGTGTAGCGCTAGAGGGAGAAATAACTTGTGGTCTTTTACCAAAGACAAAAGATAAATCCTACAACTGGTCAAATTTAATGGCAGTTGGGCGTGTTGGTGGCGTAGGGGTTTAGCACAACCCACATATGGAGGATCGACTCCCGGCCCCGCAATATTTGCTGCATGTCTTCCCCCCTCTCCTTGAACTACCAGGTGTGGAAACACCCAAAGAACATCATGCTAATCTCTTATGAAAGAAGTAGTTCATAAAAATATTGGTTTGTTCTTTAAATATTGTGATTTATCACCTGTGAGTAGCAACTCATTCAACTGCGAAAACACAAGATCTTACCATGTATTTCTGGTGTAATTTCTAATAATCACTTCATATTGTTGAAAAAATACTAGTTCCAATGGCAGATTATTTCACTTAAGACATTTTCCAGTGTTATAAGTGAAATAATCTGCCAGTGGAACCAACTTAAACATGCAAAATAAGTAAAGAAAGGAAAAAAAACTATTTGGACTATTTTTTAATTATTTTCACATGGTAACATCACCATCTGATAGTTCTGGTTGTGCCTGTTTTCTGTATGTTTAATAAAGAGACGTATTCATGTGCAATCCCATTTCCACTGAATGATATTACAAAAGCTAACATGCTGCTAAAAGATCGATTTTCAACCAGATTTCTGCACAAAAAATGTTTTCACTTAGGATCTCTAAAGGTCTATGTATAATTTTAAATCAACATTTGTTATCACTGTGACTGCATACAAAATAGACTGAGGTGTATTTGAGAATGAATTGAAAGTGAATGCAAACACTGCAAACGAAAAAAAATAAATAAATTATTTACCAAGTATTTTTGGTCTAGTTCCTGGTGAAAATATGTTGGTACACTTATTTGAAGTAAGACAAATAAGTGTCTTACTTATTTGTCTTAAGTAAGACAAATAACTGACTAACAAGTAACCTTTCAGCGTGGTTTAAGTCAATAATTGCTGAATGTAGATTTTTAAAAAGTATTGGATCCATGATAGATTATTTCACGTATAAATATTTTCCAATGTTATAAGTGAAACAATTTGCCAGTGGAACCAGCACTTTTCCATCACATTAAGGGATTATTAACTTAAAACAAGCTCCCATTCTTGCTGAAAAGTTACTTGTAAGTCAGTTTTGTCTTATTTCAAGTGTACTAAGATGTTTCCACTTGAAACTAGACCAAAATTTGTGTTTTTGGAGCATGATGAAAATGTATGACCAGCATACAGACTGCATGCCAGCAGACCTAAATGTTTGCAGCAGCTTTCCTCCAGCAGAGAGATTCGCTCCAGACTGAATCATGTTCTGCAGCGTTGTCAGCTGAAGCAGTGAGGAGTGAAAGCAGCACCGGGTAGTGATTTAGAGGCTGTCTGCAGTGTCCAAGCTACATCCTATTTCTTTTCATTTTCCAACGCGACCGCAGCTCTGAAAAATGTTGGATTTATCCGTGTCGTGGTACAGGAGTCCTGGCACGGTGAACCTTACTGCTCGTAATTCAATCCGCAACACTATTCATCAGGAGAGGTCCTAAAACCTCAAGACTGAGTCAGGGACAAGAGTAAATGAGAAAGAAAAGGGCAGAATGTAATAGCACACAGTAGTGTGTGTGGGCTCTGGTGTGCACAAGCTGGTGTTTAGCTTTTTGTACATAATATTGGATGTGAAAGGAAATGAGAAATGAGAGCGAGCGAGAGCAAGGGCTGGAGAGGAGAAATCCTGCCTGAGCTTCAAGGGGCTTCTTTATTATCTCCTTCTCATCTATCCTCTGTGAGATGTCACAGTAGCGGTGATGATGAAAGGAATGAAGTTCGGCATCAATGAATAGGGAAGAGCGCTGAGAGATACAGACGTAAAAAGCAGAAAAGAGAAAGAAGGCCGTGTCTGTGTTTGAAGTGTACAAATATGACATTTGTAATCTGAAACTTCAAAAACAAATATGGTGTTTGAGATGAATGAAGGATTTATAAAACGGCAGGAATAGATTTAGCAATATTTAATGTAAAACGTCTTTGAGGAAGGTGGACTTCTGCGCCTCCTCTGCGGCTTCATGCCTGAGAAAGTCACATTTCCTCAAAAAATTCATATAAATGTAACTAGCACAGTTGAAAAAAGGAGTAGTTACAGATGTACGAGAAAGGAAAAATAAATTTGGTGGAGACATTGAATTATTTTATGCAGAAAGAGAACAGAAAAGTTTTCTTATCTAGAAACTTATTTTATGACCAGAGGAAAGTGAAGTTTTCGTCAACACTTAACCTCTGCAACTTTAACAGAGGGGGAGGTTTTCTTTTTTGCTACTTTGAAAAGGTTATTTCTTCAAAGTGCTGTGGGGGTGGTGGCAGAAGTAAGAAAGTGAAAAACATCTTTCAAATTTTTTGTTATTCTACAAGCAAGAATCTAAAAAGAGTCAGCCAAGGAATAATTATTAAGTTACTCTGACATCTATGAATTTTCTTAGAAAATGCAAAAGTAATGTAAATATTTATAACACTTCCTCTCAGTCGCCTACCTATGGCGAAGAGCAGTGGTGGGATTGGTTTGCAGTCATCCGTACAAACAGGACTTTTAGGTTTTTGATGCAAAAGTCAAGCCAAAGAGAAAAATGAATTTTTTTAAGCTGCCTCTTAAGTAGGCCTCTTTTCAACTGATAGAGTCTTAAATTGAGCTGCTGTAAAACTCCTAGAGTGGAATTGCAAAGTCTGAAATGGAAAAACTTTCCTGAACTCAAACTTGGAAAATAAAATGGTTCTCACCAACTTTGACGCCAAAATCCAATATGGCTGCTATGCGTCTAAAAAATACCCCAAAACATCGAATATAATATGCATTTTCAAACATATTTCCTTCATGTTCAAATGCATAAAGACCTTTTGTGTTCCAGGTTTCCCCCAGTGTTTTATAAGCTTGGCCCCTCCAGGCCAAGCGTTGCTTGTTTTTGTTTTTAGAAAAATTAATAATCCCCCAAAAAACATAATAATACAACAATTATGTGGGGATTTTACATCTCAACAAGCTGCCCAGCGCCTGGCTCTGTCTTCCCTGTAAAGTTTATGTATGTGGTCCCAGTTGGCCGGTGCGTTAGTGCTTAACGAACCAGCGTTAACCTCATCATGCAGGTTCAGCCCGGTGAGGAGCTTTCGCGCTCGCTTCACCAGACAAAGACACACACCTGCAGTTTTTGTTAAAGTTTTATATGTTTTTTAATGAAAGAAACTGATTTGGAAAAAAACTATTTTAGCCTGATTTTGTTGGGGTTTTTTGTTACTTATATGAATTATTGTCATTTTTTATCCTTAAAATACCAAATTTTGGTCCATCTGATTATGTAAATTTTAAATATTAAATGTAAACTTTTTAACAAATACTTTTTTACTCATACTTGAGTAATTTCTTGGACGGCTATTTTGTATATAGTATAGTATAGTATAGTATAGTATAGTATACAGTAGTATAGCATAGTATAGTATAGTACAGTATAGCATAGTA